>CM062297.1:88368521-88425719 GCA_031216915.1 Pictodentalium vernedei | reverse complement strand
AAGTGTATTCCCCAGGAGCACACTATAACCTCTGGCAGCTGCTAACTAACAGCCTATCTTACCCTATTAACATATTTATTTAAACCATGGTTTCTCCTCATATTTCTAGGGGCAGGGAGGATTCCAAATCTTCCAACCCCCTCCCAAATCACCATTCAAACACAGACAGAAAACCTACACTGCCCTTCTATTCACTATTATTTAGAAGTTTTTCTCTTCTATATTATGCTCTTCAAAATGTTGGAAAACAATTCCTTCATTGAAAGAGTATCCTGGAACACAAATTTGAGGAAGGGGTGGAGCTACAGTGGAAAATAACATAATAAAATTACAAATGTGAGTGAATGGCATTTGTGCATAGCTACCAATATAGTTGTCTAGTACTAGTGCTGCCATGGTTCCCCTGATACAGCATAAATTTACAGTGACAGTTGTGAAATATTGCTCTTTCCCTGAACCAAGTCCTCTCTCCCACACATATTTAACCCTTCTGCTGATGATAAACATTTGGAAAGACTGAACAGCATGTTTTTAGAGACTGAAGTTAGTATCATACACTTTCAGTTTCTTATGATTTACCTTGAGGCTTCAGCACTCATGGTCCACTGAGTTATTTTTCAATTTAACAACCTTGCCCTGGCTCTTCCACTATATTTTTCATTGTATGCCATTCAGTACTCTCATGCAGACCTCCTACATGTGTGACTTCAAGCCTATCTGTTTGTCTGTCTGTGTGTCTGTCTCTTCATCAGACATGATGTTTCTTTGCTTTTCACTTGCCTGGATCTACATTTTCAATAATTGGCAGCTGACTAACTTTCACCCCCCCCCCCCCCCCCCCACACACACACACAAGTATATTAAACATCAAATACCACTATATTCTTGAAGCAAATGTCTGATTCATCCTCTTTGGAAACATGTTTTCAACAATTTCAATCTTTTTGCCAGAATGGGTGTCTGTGGGGATTAAAACAAAGGTTATGAAAGTGCACTTATGGGAACTTGCAGCATAAGCATAGCACTATAGAATCAATATTTGATGGTTTTAGGCATCTTACCAGTGTTATGAGATATCACAGTAGCAGGTACCTGGTCATTCTTTTGGAAAAAAACACTGTTTTATGTTTTGTCAGTGCCATACCAATGACTCTATGTGCCTTTACTGAGAAAACTGAGGCTTTTCCTTTACAAAAAATTGCAAAATATTCATCAATACAATGTGAAATGTCTTCAGAAGCCAGACTGTGATTTAAAAACTATTACAGATGGGAAAGTTCATATCACAGTAGGTTTGTTTTGGGTCAATATCAATTAAATTATGAATTATATCACATATTTTGATGAAAAGGGGCATACCGGGGGGTCCTATTCAGGGCAAAATTTTACTACATCAGATGGTGGAATAAAATTTGACATCAATTGTTAGGATAAACTGGTAGAGTCCTCTCATATTGGTGAAATATATAGCTGCATCCCCAGTTTTGGAAACAAAATTGACATCCATATTGTTCCATGGGGGTTGGGACACTGTTTTGCTTGCAGTATGGTTAAATGAGACAGATGTTTTCTAAAAATATTTTGTGCTGATGCAGCTGTTAGTTTTATTTTGGGATCAGGGTAGTTTTTTAAAGAAAGCTGTAAATTCTCATCCTTCTCAGTTAATTTATAAAGTAACAGGATAGAAAAATCTTTTGGAGGCAATACCAGTTTTCAAGCCCACTTGACAAAGTTTGGACACTTTTCCTTAAAAGAGCAAATTTTCCATGTTTTTGACTCAGCCAAAGCCAAAAGTTGGATTCTAATGCAGAAATGACTCTTTTATCTCATGGAAGTGATAAAATGTCTCTTTGGTGGGGTTGGGGATGATTATAGGTATCGCGGAACTAAATATTGAAATTAGAGTGAACCGCCTTAAAATGTTGCACTCGGAAATGACGCAATCTCTAAAAATAAACAGCCTTGGGAAAATCCGTTGTTTCAATAAAAGTTTGAAACATTCTATTGACATCTTGCATTATTGTTGAATATTCCTGATAAAAAAGAGGGTGATTTGATGACTTTTGGACCTAAAAAATACAATTTACTTTTTGTGTGTTTTTGTAGGGAATTCCCTGAAAAATATGTGCACGTGACCGGTATTTCCCTTTGTGTCAGTTTTTCTCTCTTATTTGTTGCATGACCCCCTGTTTTCAGATCAGAAAAAGTTGTCTGAAGGGCTATACTTGACAGAGATATTTGAATGCCAAAATTAAAGTGATGCGATCATATTTTTTTCCACCTGAACGTTATAATGGTCGCCTATGGGAAAATATTTAGTTCTGTGAGACCTATAGGAAATATGTTTTTGGGCTTCCAGACCAGATTCAGTTATTATTTTGGGGGATTATTTCACATTTAAATGTTTATTTGGGGACCATACACCTTACAATACCATTTTATTGTTTGAGAAGTTACATTTTTGTCACAGTCAGCAATTAAAGCTATATATTTCCAAAACTAAGGCTGTTCATGCAAGAAAATTCACATCTTGAGCAAGTGTATTCCCCAGGAGCACACTATAACCTCTGGCAGCTGCTAACTAACAGCCTATCTTACCCTATTAACATATTTATTTAAACCATGGGTTTCTCCTCATATTTCTAGGGGCAGGGAGGATTCCAAATCTTCCAACCCCCTCCCAAATCACCATTCAAACACAGACAGAAAACCTACACTGCCCTTCTATTCACTATTATTTAGAAGTTTTTCTCTTCTATATTATGCTCTTCAAAATGTTGGAAAACAATTCCTTCATTGAAAGAGTATCCTGGAACACAAATTTGAGGAAGGGGTGGAGCTACAGTGGAAAATAACATAATAAAATTACAAATGTGAGTGAATGGCATTTGTGCATAGCTACCAATATAGTTGTCTAGTACTAGTGCTGCCATGGTTCCCCTGATACAGCATAAATTTACAGTGACAGTTGTGAAATATTGCTCTTTCCCTGAACCAAGTCCTCTCTCCCACACATATTTAACCCTTCTGCTGATGATAAACATTTGGAAAGACTGAACAGCATGTTTTTAGAGACTGAAGTTAGTATCATACACTTTCAGTTTCTTATGATTTACCTTGAGGCTTCAGCACTCATGGTCCACTGAGTTATTTTTCAATTTAACAACCTTGCCCTGGCTCTTCCACTATATTTTTCATTGTATGCCATTCAGTACTCTCATGCAGACCTCCTACATGTGTGACTTCAAGCCTATCTGTTTGTCTGTCTGTGTGTCTGTCTCTTCATCAGACATGATGTTTCTTTGCTTTTCACTTGCCTGGATCTACAT
This sequence comes from Pictodentalium vernedei, assembly GCA_031216915.1. Classification (NCBI taxonomy): domain Eukaryota; kingdom Metazoa; phylum Mollusca; class Scaphopoda; order Dentaliida; family Dentaliidae; genus Pictodentalium; species Pictodentalium vernedei. Next base: position 88,422,390 of record CM062297.1, on the reverse strand, counting down.
TTTCAATAATTGGCAGCTGACTAACTTTCACCCCCCCCCCCCCCCCCCCCCCCCACACACACACAAGTATATTAAACATCAAATACCACTATATTCTTGAAGCAAATGTCTGATTCATCCTCTTTGGAAACATGTTTTCAACAATTTCAATCTTTTTGCCAGAATGGGTGTCTGTGGGGATTAAAACAAAGGTTATGAAAGTGCACTTATGGGAACTTGCAGCATAAGCATAGCACTATAGAATCAATATTTGATGGTTTTAGGCATCTTACCAGTGTTATGAGATATCACAGTAGCAGGTACTGGTCATTCTTTTGGAAAAAAACACTGTTTTATGTTTTGTCAGTGCCATACCAATGACTCTATGTGCCTTTACTGAGAAAACTGAGGCTTTTCCTTTACAAAAAATTGCAAAATATTCATCAATACAATGTGAAATGTCTTCAGAAGCCAGACTGTGATTTAAAAACTATTACAGATGGGAAAGTTCATATCACAGTAGGTTTGTTTTGGGTCAATATCAATTAAATTATGAATTATATCACATATTTTGATGAAAAGGGGCATACCGGGGGGTCCTATTCAGGGCAAAATTTTACTACATCAGATGGTGGAATAAAATTTGACATCAATTGTTAGGATAAACTGGTAGAGTCCTCTCATATTGGTGAAATATATAGCTGCATCCCCAGTTTTGGAAACAAAATTGACATCCATATTGTTCCATGGGGGTTGGGACACTGTTTTGCTTGCAGTATGGTTAAATGAGACAGATGTTTTCTAAAAATATTTTGTGCTGATGCAGCTGTTAGTTTTATTTTGGGATCAGGGTAGTTTTTTAAAGAAAGCTGTAAATTCTCATCCTTCTCAGTTAATTTATAAAGTAACAGGATAGAAAAATCTTTTGGAGGCAATACCAGTTTTCAAGCCCACTTGACAAAGTTTGGACACTTTTCCTTAAAAGAGCAAATTTTCCATGTTTTTGACTCAGCCAAAGCCAAAAGTTGGATTCTAATGCAGAAATGACTCTTTTATCTCATGGAAGTGATAAAATGTCTCTTTGGTGGGGTTGGGGATGATTATAGGTATCGCGGAACTAAATATTGAAATTAGAGTGAACCGCCTTAAAATGTTGCACTCGGAAATGACGCAATCTCTAAAAATAAACAGCCTTGGGAAAATCCGTTGTTTCAATAAAAGTTTGAAACATTCTATTGACATCTTGCATTATTGTTGAATATTCCTGATAAAAAAGAGGGTGATTTGATGACTTTTGGACCTAAAAAATACAATTTACTTTTTGTGTGTTTTTGTAGGGAATTCCCTGAAAAATATGTGCACGTGACCGGTATTTCCCTTTGTGTCAGTTTTTCTCTCTTATTTGTTGCATGACCCCCTGTTTTCAGATCAGAAAAAGTTGTCTGAAGGGCTATACTTGACAGAGATATTTGAATGCCAAAATTAAAGTGATGCGATCATATTTTTTTCCACCTGAACGTTATAATGGTCGCCTATGGGAAAATATTTAGTTCTGTGAGACCTATAGGAAATATGTTTTTGGGCTTCCAGACCAGATTCAGTTATTATTTTGGGGGATTATTTCACATTTAAATGTTTATTTGGGGGACCATACACCTTACAATACCATTTTATTGTTTGAGAAGTTACATTTTTGTCACAGTCAGCAATTAAAGCTATATATTTCCAAAACTAAGGCTGTTCATGCAAGAAAATTCACATCTTGAGCAAGTGTATTCCCCAGGAGCACACTATAACCTCTGGCAGCTGCTAACTAACAGCCTATCTTACCCTATTAACATATTTATTTAAACCATGGTTTCTCCTCATATTTCTAGGGGCAGGGAGGATTCCAAATCTTCCAACCCCCTCCCAAATCACCATTCAAACACAGACAGAAAACCTACACTGCCCTTCTATTCACTATTATTTAGAAGTTTTTCTCTTCTATATTATGCTCTTCAAAATGTTGGAAAACAATTCCTTCATTGAAAGAGTATCCTGGAACACAAATTTGAGGAAGGGGTGGAGCTACAGTGGAAAATAACATAATAAAATTACAAATGTGAGTGAATGGCATTTGTGCATAGCTACCAATATAGTTGTCTAGTACTAGTGCTGCCATGGTTCCCCTGATACAGCATAAATTTACAGTGACAGTTGTGAAATATTGCTCTTTCCCTGAACCAAGTCCTCTCTCCCACACATATTTAACCCTTCTGCTGATGATAAACATTTGGAAAGACTGAACAGCATGTTTTTAGAGACTGAAGTTAGTATCATACACTTTCAGTTTCTTATGATTTACCTTGAGGCTTCAGCACTCATGGTCCACTGAGTTATTTTTCAATTTAACAACCTTGCCCTGGCTCTTCCACTATATTTTTCATTGTATGCCATTCAGTACTCTCATGCAGACCTCCTACATGTGTGACTTCAAGCCTATCTGTTTGTCTGTCTGTGTGTCTGTCTCTTCATCAGACATGATGTTTCTTTGCTTTTCACTTGCCTGGATCTACATTTTCAATAATTGGCAGCTGACTAACTTTCACCCCCCCCCCCCCCCCCCCCCCACACACACACACAAGTATATTAAACATCAAATACCACTATATTCTTGAAGCAAATGTCTGATTCATCCTCTTTGGAAACATGTTTTCAACAATTTCAATCTTTTTGCCAGAATGGGTGTCTGTGGGGATTAAAACAAAGGTTATGAAAGTGCACTTATGGGAACTTGCAGCATAAGCATAGCACTATAGAATCAATATTTGATGGTTTTAGGCATCTTACCAGTGTTATGAGATATCACAGTAGCAGGTACTGGTCATTCTTTTGGAAAAAAACACTGTTTTATGTTTTGTCAGTGCCATACCAATGACTCTATGTGCCTTTACTGAGAAAACTGAGGCTTTTCCTTTACAAAAAATTGCAAAATATTCATCAATACAATGTGAAATGTCTTCAGAAGCCAGACTGTGATTTAAAAACTATTACAGATGGGAAAGTTCATATCACAGTAGGTTTGTTTTGGGTCAATATCAATTAAATTATGAATTATATCACATATTTTGATGAAAAGGGGCATACCGGGGGGTCCTATTCAGGGCAAAATTTTACTACATCAGATGGTGGAATAAAATTTGACATCAATTGTTAGGATAAACTGGTAGAGTCCTCTCATATTGGTGAAATATATAGCTGCATCCCCAGTTTTGGAAACAAAATTGACATCCATATTGTTCCATGGGGGTTGGGACACTGTTTTGCTTGCAGTATGGTTAAATGAGACAGATGTTTTCTAAAAATATTTTGTGCTGATGCAGCTGTTAGTTTTATTTTGGGATCAGGGTAGTTTTTTAAAGAAAGCTGTAAATTCTCATCCTTCTCAGTTAATTTATAAAGTAACAGGATAGAAAAATCTTTTGGAGGCAATACCAGTTTTCAAGCCCACTTGACAAAGTTTGGACACTTTTCCTTAAAAGAGCAAATTTTCCATGTTTTTGACTCAGCCAAAGCCAAAAGTTGGATTCTAATGCAGAAATGACTCTTTTATCTCATGGAAGTGATAAAATGTCTCTTTGGTGGGGTTGGGGATGATTATAGGTATCGCGGAACTAAATATTGAAATTAGAGTGAACCGCCTTAAAATGTTGCACTCGGAAATGACGCAATCTCTAAAAATAAACAGCCTTGGGAAAATCCGTTGTTTCAATAAAAGTTTGAAACATTCTATTGACATCTTGCATTATTGTTGAATATTCCTGATAAAAAAGAGGGTGATTTGATGACTTTTGGACCTAAAAAATACAATTTACTTTTTGTGTGTTTTTGTAGGGAATTCCCTGAAAAATATGTGCACGTGACCGGTATTTCCCTTTGTGTCAGTTTTTCTCTCTTATTTGTTGCATGACCCCCCTGTTTTCAGATCAGAAAAAGTTGTCTGAAGGGCTATACTTGACAGAGATATTTGAATGCCAAAATTAAAGTGATGCGATCATATTTTTTTCCACCTGAACGTTATAATGGTCGCCTATGGGAAAATATTTAGTTCTGTGAGACCTATAGGAAATATGTTTTTGGGCTTCCAGACCAGATTCAGTTATTATTTTGGGGGATTATTTCACATTTAAATGTTTATTTGGGGACCATACACCTTACAATACCATTTTATTGTTTGAGAAGTTACATTTTTGTCACAGTCAGCAATTAAAGCTATATATTTCCAAAACTAAGGCTGTTCATGCAAGAAAATTCACATCTTGAGCAAGTGTATTCCCCAGGAGCACACTATAACCTCTGGCAGCTGCTAACTAACAGCCTATCTTACCCTATTAACATATTTATTTAAACCATGGTTTCTCCTCATATTTCTAGGGGCAGGGAGGATTCCAAATCTTCCAACCCCCTCCCAAATCACCATTCAAACACAGACAGAAAACCTACACTGCCCTTCTATTCACTATTATTTAGAAGTTTTTCTCTTCTATATTATGCTCTTCAAAATGTTGGAAAACAATTCCTTCATTGAAAGAGTATCCTGGAACACAAATTTGAGGAAGGGGTGGAGCTACAGTGGAAAATAACATAATAAAATTACAAATGTGAGTGAATGGCATTTGTGCATAGCTACCAATATAGTTGTCTAGTACTAGTGCTGCCATGGTTCCCCTGATACAGCATAAATTTACAGTGACAGTTGTGAAATATTGCTCTTTCCCTGAACCAAGTCCTCTCTCCCACACATATTTAACCCTTCTGCTGATGATAAACATTTGGAAAGACTGAACAGCATGTTTTTAGAGACTGAAGTTAGTATCATACACTTTCAGTTTCTTATGATTTACCTTGAGGCTTCAGCACTCATGGTCCACTGAGTTATTTTTCAATTTAACAACCTTGCCCTGGCTCTTCCACTATATTTTTCATTGTATGCCATTCAGTACTCTCATGCAGACCTCCTACATGTGTGACTTCAAGCCTATCTGTTTGTCTGTCTGTGTGTCTGTCTCTTCATCAGACATGATGTTTCTTTGCTTTTCACTTGCCTGGATCTACATTTTCAATAATTGGCAGCTGACTAACTTTCACCCCCCCCCCCCCCCCCCCCCACACACACACACAAGTATATTAAACATCAAATACCACTATATTCTTGAAGCAAATGTCTGATTCATCCTCTTTGGAAACATGTTTTCAACAATTTCAATCTTTTTGCCAGAATGGGTGTCTGTGGGGATTAAAACAAAGGTTATGAAAGTGCACTTATGGGAACTTGCAGCATAAGCATAGCACTATAGAATCAATATTTGATGGTTTTAGGCATCTTACCAGTGTTATGAGATATCACAGTAGCAGGTACTGGTCATTCTTTTGGAAAAAAACACTGTTTTATGTTTTGTCAGTGCCATACCAATGACTCTATGTGCCTTTACTGAGAAAACTGAGGCTTTTCCTTTACAAAAAATTGCAAAATATTCATCAATACAATGTGAAATGTCTTCAGAAGCCAGACTGTGATTTAAAAACTATTACAGATGGGAAAGTTCATATCACAGTAGGTTTGTTTTGGGTCAATATCAATTAAATTATGAATTATATCACATATTTTGATGAAAAGGGGCATACCGGGGGGTCCTATTCAGGGCAAAATTTTACTACATCAGATGGTGGAATAAAATTTGACATCAATTGTTAGGATAAACTGGTAGAGTCCTCTCATATTGGTGAAATATATAGCTGCATCCCCAGTTTTGGAAACAAAATTGACATCCATATTGTTCCATGGGGGTTGGGACACTGTTTTGCTTGCAGTATGGTTAAATGAGACAGATGTTTTCTAAAAATATTTTGTGCTGATGCAGCTGTTAGTTTTATTTTGGGATCAGGGTAGTTTTTTAAAGAAAGCTGTAAATTCTCATCCTTCTCAGTTAATTTATAAAGTAACAGGATAGAAAAATCTTTTGGAGGCAATACCAGTTTTCAAGCCCACTTGACAAAGTTTGGACACTTTTCCTTAAAAGAGCAAATTTTCCATGTTTTTGACTCAGCCAAAGCCAAAAGTTGGATTCTAATGCAGAAATGACTCTTTTATCTCATGGAAGTGATAAAATGTCTCTTTGGTGGGGTTGGGGATGATTATAGGTATCGCGGAACTAAATATTGAAATTAGAGTGAACCGCCTTAAAATGTTGCACTCGGAAATGACGCAATCTCTAAAAATAAACAGCCTTGGGAAAATCCGTTGTTTCAATAAAAGTTTGAAACATTCTATTGACATCTTGCATTATTGTTGAATATTCCTGATAAAAAAGAGGGTGATTTGATGACTTTTGGACCTAAAAAATACAATTTACTTTTTGTGTGTTTTTGTAGGGAATTCCCTGAAAAATATGTGCACGTGACCGGTATTTCCCTTTGTGTCAGTTTTTCTCTCTTATTTGTTGCATGACCCCCTGTTTTCAGATCAGAAAAAGTTGTCTGAAGGGCTATACTTGACAGAGATATTTGAATGCCAAAATTAAAGTGATGCGATCATATTTTTTTCCACCTGAACGTTATAATGGTCGCCTATGGGAAAATATTTAGTTCTGTGAGACCTATAGGAAATATGTTTTTGGGCTTCCAGACCAGATTCAGTTATTATTTTGGGGGATTATTTCACATTTAAATGTTTATTTGGGGACCATACACCTTACAATACCATTTTATTGTTTGAGAAGTTACATTTTTGTCACAGTCAGCAATTAAAGCTATATATTTCCAAAACTAAGGCTGTTCATGCAAGAAAATTCACATCTTGAGCAAGTGTATTCCCCAGGAGCACACTATAACCTCTGGCAGCTGCTAACTAACAGCCTATCTTACCCTATTAACATATTTATTTAAACCATGGTTTCTCCTCATATTTCTAGGGGCAGGGAGGATTCCAAATCTTCCAACCCCCTCCCAAATCACCATTCAAACACAGACAGAAAACCTACACTGCCCTTCTATTCACTATTATTTAGAAGTTTTTCTCTTCTATATTATGCTCTTCAAAATGTTGGAAAACAATTCCTTCATTGAAAGAGTATCCTGGAACACAAATTTGAGGAAGGGGTGGAGCTACAGTGGAAATAACATAATAAAATTACAAATGTGAGTGAATGGCATTTGTGCATAGCTACCAATATAGTTGTCTAGTACTAGTGCTGCCATGGTTCCCCTGATACAGCATAAATTTACAGTGACAGTTGTGAAATATTGCTCTTTCCCTGAACCAAGTCCTCTCTCCCACACATATTTAACCCTTCTGCTGATGATAAACATTTGGAAAGACTGAACAGCATGTTTTTAGAGACTGAAGTTAGTATCATACACTTTCAGTTTCTTATGATTTACCTTGAGGCTTCAGCACTCATGGTCCACTGAGTTATTTTTCAATTTAACAACCTTGCCCTGGCTCTTCCACTATATTTTTCATTGTATGCCATTCAGTACTCTCATGCAGACCTCCTACATGTGTGACTTCAAGCCTATCTGTTTGTCTGTCTGTGTGTCTGTCTCTTCATCAGACATGATGTTTCTTTGCTTTTCACTTGCCTGGATCTACATTTTCAATAATTGGCAGCTGACTAACTTTCACCCCCCCCCCCCCCCCCCCCCCCCCACACACACACACAAGTATATTAAACATCAAATACCACTATATTCTTGAAGCAAATGTCTGATTCATCCTCTTTGGAAACATGTTTTCAACAATTTCAATCTTTTTGCCAGAATGGGTGTCTGTGGGGATTAAAACAAAGGTTATGAAAGTGCACTTATGGGAACTTGCAGCATAAGCATAGCACTATAGAATCAATATTTGATGGTTTTAGGCATCTTACCAGTGTTATGAGATATCACAGTAGCAGGTACTGGTCATTCTTTTGGAAAAAAACACTGTTTTATGTTTTGTCAGTGCCATACCAATGACTCTATGTGCCTTTACTGAGAAAACTGAGGCTTTTCCTTTACAAAAAATTGCAAAATATTCATCAATACAATGTGAAATGTCTTCAGAAGCCAGACTGTGATTTAAAAACTATTACAGATGGGAAAGTTCATATCACAGTAGGTTTGTTTTGGGTCAATATCAATTAAATTATGAATTATATCACATATTTTGATGAAAAGGGGCATACCGGGGGGTCCTATTCAGGGCAAAATTTTACTACATCAGATGGTGGAATAAAATTTGACATCAATTGTTAGGATAAACTGGTAGAGTCCTCTCATATTGGTGAAATATATAGCTGCATCCCCAGTTTTGGAAACAAAATTGACATCCATATTGTTCCATGGGGGTTGGGACACTGTTTTGCTTGCAGTATGGTTAAATGAGACAGATGTTTTCTAAAAATATTTTGTGCTGATGCAGCTGTTAGTTTTATTTTGGGATCAGGGTAGTTTTTTAAAGAAAGCTGTAAATTCTCATCCTTCTCAGTTAATTTATAAAGTAACAGGATAGAAAAATCTTTTGGAGGCAATACCAGTTTTCAAGCCCACTTGACAAAGTTTGGACACTTTTCCTTAAAAGAGCAAATTTTCCATGTTTTTGACTCAGCCAAAGCCAAAAGTTGGATTCTAATGCAGAAATGACTCTTTTATCTCATGGAAGTGATAAAATGTCTCTTTGGTGGGGTTGGGGATGATTATAGGTATCGCGGAACTAAATATTGAAATTAGAGTGAACCGCCTTAAAATGTTGCACTCGGAAATGACGCAATCTCTAAAAATAAACAGCCTTGGGAAAATCCGTTGTTTCAATAAAAGTTTGAAACATTCTATTGACATCTTGCATTATTGTTGAATATTCCTGATAAAAAAGAGGGTGATTTGATGACTTTTGGACCTAAAAAATACAATTTACTTTTTGTGTGTTTTTGTAGGGAATTCCCTGAAAAATATGTGCACGTGACCGGTATTTCCCTTTGTGTCAGTTTTTCTCTCTTATTTGTTGCATGACCCCCCTGTTTTCAGATCAGAAAAAGTTGTCTGAAGGGCTATACTTGACAGAGATATTTGAATGCCAAAATTAAAGTGATGCGATCATATTTTTTTCCACCTGAACGTTATAATGGTCGCCTATGGGAAAATATTTAGTTCTGTGAGACCTATAGGAAATATGTTTTTGGGCTTCCAGACCAGATTCAGTTATTATTTTGGGGGATTATTTCACATTTAAATGTTTATTTGGGGACCATACACCTTACAATACCATTTTATTGTTTGAGAAGTTACATTTTTGTCACAGTCAGCAATTAAAGCTATATATTTCCAAAACTAAGGCTGTTCATGCAAGAAAATTCACATCTTGAGCAAGTGTATTCCCCAGGAGCACACTATAACCTCTGGCAACTGCTAACTAACAGCCTATCTTACCCTATTAACATATTTATTTAAACCATGGTTTCTCCTCATATTTCTAGGGGCAGGGAGGATTCCAAATCTTCCAACCCCCTCCCAAATCACCATTCAAACACAGACAGAAAACCTACACTGCCCTTCTATTCACTATTATTTAGAAGTTTTTCTCTTCTATATTATGCTCTTCAAAATGTTGGAAAACAATTCCTTCATTGAAAGAGTATCCTGGAACACAAATTTGAGGAAGGGGTGGAGCTACAGTGGAAAATAACATAATAAAATTACAAATGTGAGTGAATGGCATTTGTGCATAGCTACCAATATAGTTGTCTAGTACTAGTGCTGCCATGGTTCCCCTGATACAGCATAAATTTACAGTGACAGTTGTGAAATATTGCTCTTTCCCTGAACCAAGTCCTCTCTCCCACACATATTTAACCCTTCTGCTGATGATAAACATTTGGAAAGACTGAACAGCATGTTTTTAGAGACTGAAGTTAGTATCATACACTTTCAGTTTCTTATGATTTACCTTGAGGCTTCAGCACTCATGGTCCACTGAGTTATTTTTCAATTTAACAACCTTGCCCTGGCTCTTCCACTATATTTTTCATTGTATGCCATTCAGTACTCTCATGCAGACCTCCTACATGTGTGACTTCAAGCCTATCTGTTTGTCTGTCTGTGTGTCTGTCTCTTCATCAGACATGATGTTTCTTTGCTTTTCACTTGCCTGGATCTACATTTTCAATAATTGGCAGCTGACTAACTTTCACCCCCCCCCCCCCCCCCCCACACACACACACAAGTATATTAAACATCAAATACCACTATATTCTTGAAGCAAATGTCTGATTCATCCTCTTTGGAAACATGTTTTCAACAATTTCAATCTTTTTGCCAGAATGGGTGTCTGTGGGGATTAAAACAAAGGTTATGAAAGTGCACTTATGGGAACTTGCAGCATAAGCATAGCACTATAGAATCAATATTTGATGGTTTTAGGCATCTTACCAGTGTTATGAGATATCACAGTAGCAGGTACTGGTCATTCTTTTGGAAAAAAACACTGTTTTATGTTTTGTCAGTGCCATACCAATGACTCTATGTGCCTTTACTGAGAAAACTGAGGCTTTTCCTTTACAAAAAATTGCAAAATATTCATCAATACAATGTGAAATGTCTTCAGAAGCCAGACTGTGATTTAAAAACTATTACAGATGGGAAAGTTCATATCACAGTAGGTTTGTTTTGGGTCAATATCAATTAAATTATGAATTATATCACATATTTTGATGAAAAGGGGCATACCGGGGGGTCCTATTCAGGGCAAAATTTTACTACATCAGATGGTGGAATAAAATTTGACATCAATTGTTAGGATAAACTGGTAGAGTCCTCTCATATTGGTGAAATATATAGCTGCATCCCCAGTTTTGGAAACAAAATTGACATCCATATTGTTCCATGGGGGTTGGGACACTGTTTTGCTTGCAGTATGGTTAAATGAGACAGATGTTTTCTAAAAATATTTTGTGCTGATGCAGCTGTTAGTTTTATTTTGGGATCAGGGTAGTTTTTTAAAGAAAGCTGTAAATTCTCATCCTTCTCAGTTAATTTATAAAGTAACAGGATAGAAAAATCTTTTGGAGGCAATACCAGTTTTCAAGCCCACTTGACAAAGTTTGGACACTTTTCCTTAAAAGAGCAAATTTTCCATGTTTTTGACTCAGCCAAAGCCAAAAGTTGGATTCTAATGCAGAAATGACTCTTTTATCTCATGGAAGTGATAAAATGTCTCTTTGGTGGGGTTGGGGATGATTATAGGTATCGCGGAACTAAATATTGAAATTAGAGTGAACCGCCTTAAAATGTTGCACTCGGAAATGACGCAATCTCTAAAAATAAACAGCCTTGGGAAAATCCGTTGTTTCAATAAAAGTTTGAAACATTCTATTGACATCTTGCATTATTGTTGAATATTCCTGATAAAAAAGAGGGTGATTTGATGACTTTTGGACCTAAAAAATACAATTTACTTTTTGTGTGTTTTTGTAGGGAATTCCCTGAAAAATATGTGCACGTGACCGGTATTTCCCTTTGTGTCAGTTTTTCTCTCTTATTTGTTGCATGACCCCCTGTTTTCAGATCAGAAAAAGTTGTCTGAAGGGCTATACTTGACAGAGATATTTGAATGCCAAAATTAAAGTGATGCGATCATATTTTTTTCCACCTGAACGTTATAATGGTCGCCTATGGGAAAATATTTAGTTCTGTGAGACCTATAGGAAATATGTTTTTGGGCTTCCAGACCAGATTCAGTTATTATTTTGGGGGATTATTTCACATTTAAATGTTTATTTGGGGACCATACACCTTACAATACCATTTTATTGTTTGAGAAGTTACATTTTTGTCACAGTCAGCAATTAAAGCTATATATTTCCAAAACTAAGGCTGTTCATGCAAGAAAATTCACATCTTGAGCAAGTGTATTCCCCAGGAGCACACTATAACCTCTGGCAGCTGCTAACTAACAGCCTATCTTACCCTATTAACATATTTATTTAAACCATGGTTTCTCCTCATATTTCTAGGGGCAGGGAGGATTCCAAATCTTCCAACCCCCTCCCAAATCACCATTCAAACACAGACAGAAAACCTACACTGCCCTTCTATTCACTATTATTTAGAAGTTTTTCTCTTCTATATTATGCTCTTCAAAATGTTGGAAAACAATTCCTTCATTGAAAGAGTATCCTGGAACACAAATTTGAGGAAGGGGTGGAGCTACAGTGGAAAATAACATAATAAAATTACAAATGTGAGTGAATGGCATTTGTGCATAGCTACCAATATAGTTGTCTAGTACTAGTGCTGCCATGGTTCCCCTGATACAGCATAAATTTACAGTGACAGTTGTGAAATATTGCTCTTTCCCTGAACCAAGTCCTCTCTCCCACACATATTTAACCCTTCTGCTGATGATAAACATTTGGAAAGACTGAACAGCATGTTTTTAGAGACTGAAGTTAGTATCATACACTTTCAGTTTCTTATGATTTACCTTGAGGCTTCAGCACTCATGGTCCACTGAGTTATTTTTCAATTTAACAACCTTGCCCTGGCTCTTCCACTATATTTTTCATTGTATGCCATTCAGTACTCTCATGCAGACCTCCTACATGTGTGACTTCAAGCCTATCTGTTTGTCTGTCTGTGTGTCTGTCTCTTCATCAGACATGATGTTTCTTTGCTTTTCACTTGCCTGGATCTACATTTTCAATAATTGGCAGCTGACTAACTTTCACCCCCCCCCCCCCCACACACACACACAAGTATATTAAACATCAAATACCACTATATTCTTGAAGCAAATGTCTGATTCATCCTCTTTGGAAACATGTTTTCAACAATTTCAATCTTTTTGCCAGAATGGGTGTCTGTGGGGATTAAAACAAAGGTTATGAAAGTGCACTTATGGGAACTTGCAGCATAAGCATAGCACTATAGAATCAATATTTGATGGTTTTAGGCATCTTACCAGTGTTATGAGATATCACAGTAGCAGGTACTGGTCATTCTTTTGGAAAAAAACACTGTTTTATGTTTTGTCAGTGCCATACCAATGACTCTATGTGCCTTTACTGAGAAAACTGAGGCTTTTCCTTTACAAAAAATTGCAAAATATTCATCAATACAATGTGAAATGTCTTCAGAAGCCAGACTGTGATTTAAAAACTATTACAGATGGGAAAGTTCATATCACAGTAGGTTTGTTTTGGGTCAATATCAATTAAATTATGAATTATATCACATATTTTGATGAAAAGGGGCATACCGGGGGGTCCTATTCAGGGCAAAATTTTACTACATCAGATGGTGGAATAAAATTTGACATCAATTGTTAGGATAAACTGGTAGAGTCCTCTCATATTGGTGAAATATATAGCTGCATCCCCAGTTTTGGAAACAAAATTGACATCCATATTGTTCCATGGGGGTTGGGACACTGTTTTGCTTGCAGTATGGTTAAATGAGACAGATGTTTTCTAAAAATATTTTGTGCTGATGCAGCTGTTAGTTTTATTTTGGGATCAGGGTAGTTTTTTAAAGAAAGCTGTAAATTCTCATCCTTCTCAGTTAATTTATAAAGTAACAGGATAGAAAAATCTTTTGGAGGCAATACCAGTTTTCAAGCCCACTTGACAAAGTTTGGACACTTTTCCTTAAAAGAGCAAATTTTCCATGTTTTTGACTCAGCCAAAGCCAAAAGTTGGATTCTAATGCAGAAATGACTCTTTTATCTCATGGAAGTGATAAAATGTCTCTTTGGTGGGGTTGGGGATGATTATAGGTATCGCGGAACTAAATATTGAAATTAGAGTGAACCGCCTTAAAATGTTGCACTCGGAAATGACGCAATCTCTAAAAATAAACAGCCTTGGGAAAATCCGTTGTTTCAATAAAAGTTTGAAACATTCTATTGACATCTTGCATTATTGTTGAATATTCCTGATAAAAAAGAGGGTGATTTGATGACTTTTGGACCTAAAAAATACAATTTACTTTTTGTGTGTTTTTGTAGGGAATTCCCTGAAAAATATGTGCACGTGACCGGTATTTCCCTTTGTGTCAGTTTTTCTCTCTTATTTGTTGCATGACCCCCTGTTTTCAGATCAGAAAAAGTTGTCTGAAGGGCTATACTTGACAGAGATATTTGAATGCCAAAATTAAAGTGATGCGATCATATTTTTTTCCACCTGAACGTTATAATGGTCGCCTATGGGAAAATATTTAGTTCTGTGAGACCTATAGGAAATATGTTTTTGGGCTTCCAGACCAGATTCAGTTATTATTTTGGGGGATTATTTCACATTTAAATGTTTATTTGGGGACCATACACCTTACAATACCATTTTATTGTTTGAGAAGTTACATTTTTGTCACAGTCAGCAATTAAAGCTATATATTTCCAAAACTAAGGCTGTTCATGCAAGAAAATTCACATCTTGAGCAAGTGTATTCCCCAGGAGCACACTATAACCTCTGGCAGCTGCTAACTAACAGCCTATCTTACCCTATTAACATATTTATTTAAACCATGGTTTCTCCTCATATTTCTAGGGGCAGGGAGGATTCCAAATCTTCCAACCCCCTCCCAAATCACCATTCAAACACAGACAGAAAACCTACACTGCCCTTCTATTCACTATTATTTAGAAGTTTTTCTCTTCTATATTATGCTCTTCAAAATGTTGGAAAACAATTCCTTCATTGAAAGAGTATCCTGGAACACAAATTTGAGGAAGGGGTGGAGCTACAGTGGAAAATAACATAATAAAATTACAAATGTGAGTGAATGGCATTTGTGCATAGCTACCAATATAGTTGTCTAGTACTAGTGCTGCCATGGTTCCCCTGATACAGCATAAATTTACAGTGACAGTTGTGAAATATTGCTCTTTCCCTGAACCAAGTCCTCTCTCCCACACATATTTAACCCTTCTGCTGATGATAAACATTTGGAAAGACTGAACAGCATGTTTTTAGAGACTGAAGTTAGTATCATACACTTTCAGTTTCTTATGATTTACCTTGAGGCTTCAGCACTCATGGTCCACTGAGTTATTTTTCAATTTAACAACCTTGCCCTGGCTCTTCCACTATATTTTTCATTGTATGCCATTCAGTACTCTCATGCAGACCTCCTACATGTGTGACTTCAAGCCTATCTGTTTGTCTGTCTGTGTGTCTGTCTCTTCATCAGACATGATGTTTCTTTGCTTTTCACTTGCCTGGATCTACATTTTCAATAATTGGCAGCTGACTAACTTTCACCCCCCCCCCCCCACACACACACACAAGTATATTAAACATCAAATACCACTATATTCTTGAAGCAAATGTCTGATTCATCCTCTTTGGAAACATGTTTTCAACAATTTCAATCTTTTTGCCAGAATGGGTGTCTGTGGGGATTAAAACAAAGGTTATGAAAGTGCACTTATGGGAACTTGCAGCATAAGCATAGCACTATAGAATCAATATTTGATGGTTTTAGGCATCTTACCAGTGTTATGAGATATCACAGTAGCAGGTACTGGTCATTCTTTTGGAAAAAAACACTGTTTTATGTTTTGTCAGTGCCATACCAATGACTCTATGTGCCTTTACTGAGAAAACTGAGGCTTTTCCTTTACAAAAAATTGCAAAATATTCATCAATACAATGTGAAATGTCTTCAGAAGCCAGACTGTGATTTAAAAACTATTACAGATGGGAAAGTTCATATCACAGTAGGTTTGTTTTGGGTCAATATCAATTAAATTATGAATTATATCACATATTTTGATGAAAAGGGGCATACCGGGGGGTCCTATTCAGGGCAAAATTTTACTACATCAGATGGTGGAATAAAATTTGACATCAATTGTTAGGATAAACTGGTAGAGTCCTCTCATATTGGTGAAATATATAGCTGCATCCCCAGTTTTGGAAACAAAATTGACATCCATATTGTTCCATGGGGGTTGGGACACTGTTTTGCTTGCAGTATGGTTAAATGAGACAGATGTTTTCTAAAAATATTTTGTGCTGATGCAGCTGTTAGTTTTATTTTGGGATCAGGGTAGTTTTTTAAAGAAAGCTGTAAATTCTCATCCTTCTCAGTTAATTTATAAAGTAACAGGATAGAAAAATCTTTTGGAGGCAATACCAGTTTTCAAGCCCACTTGACAAAGTTTGGACACTTTTCCTTAAAAGAGCAAATTTTCCATGTTTTTGACTCAGCCAAAGCCAAAAGTTGGATTCTAATGCAGAAATGACTCTTTTATCTCATGGAAGTGATAAAATGTCTCTTTGGTGGGGTTGGGGATGATTATAGGTATCGCGGAACTAAATATTGAAATTAGAGTGAACCGCCTTAAAATGTTGCACTCGGAAATGACGCAATCTCTAAAAATAAACAGCCTTGGGAAAATCCGTTGTTTCAATAAAAGTTTGAAACATTCTATTGACATCTTGCATTATTGTTGAATATTCCTGATAAAAAAGAGGGTGATTTGATGACTTTTGGACCTAAAAAATACAATTTACTTTTTGTGTGTTTTTGTAGGGAATTCCCTGAAAAATATGTGCACGTGACCGGTATTTCCCTTTGTGTCAGTTTTTCTCTCTTATTTGTTGCATGACCCCCCTGTTTTCAGATCAGAAAAAGTTGTCTGAAGGGCTATACTTGACAGAGATATTTGAATGCCAAAATTAAAGTGATGCGATCATATTTTTTTCCACCTGAACGTTATAATGGTCGCCTATGGGAAAATATTTAGTTCTGTGAGACCTATAGGAAATATGTTTTTGGGCTTCCAGACCAGATTCAGTTATTATTTTGGGGGATTATTTCACATTTAAATGTTTATTTGGGGACCATACACCTTACAATACCATTTTATTGTTTGAGAAGTTACATTTTTGTCACAGTCAGCAATTAAAGCTATATATTTCCAAAACTAAGGCTGTTCATGCAAGAAAATTCACATCTTGAGCAAGTGTATTCCCCAGGAGCACACTATAACCTCTGGCAGCTGCTAACTAACAGCCTATCTTACCCTATTAACATATTTATTTAAACCATGGTTTCTCCTCATATTTCTAGGGGCAGGGAGGATTCCAAATCTTCCAACCCCCTCCCAAATCACCATTCAAACACAGACAGAAAACCTACCTGCCCTTCTATTCACTATTATTTAGAAGTTTTTCTCTTCTATATTATGCTCTTCAAAATGTTGGAAAACAATTCCTTCATTGAAAGAGTATCCTGGAACACAAATTTGAGGAAGGGGTGGAGCTACAGTGGAAAATAACATAATAAAATTACAAATGTGAGTGAATGGCATTTGTGCATAGCTACCAATATAGTTGTCTAGTACTAGTGCTGCCATGGTTCCCCTGATACAGCATAAATTTACAGTGACAGTTGTGAAATATTGCTCTTTCCCTGAACCAAGTCCTCTCTCCCACACATATTTAACCCTTCTGCTGATGATAAACATTTGGAAAGACTGAACAGCATGTTTTTAGAGACTGAAGTTAGTATCATACACTTTCAGTTTCTTATGATTTACCTTGAGGCTTCAGCACTCATGGTCCACTGAGTTATTTTTCAATTTAACAACCTTGCCCTGGCTCTTCCACTATATTTTTCATTGTATGCCATTCAGTACTCTCATGCAGACCTCCTACATGTGTGACTTCAAGCCTATCTGTTTGTCTGTCTGTGTGTCTGTCTCTTCATCAGACATGATGTTTCTTTGCTTTTCACTTGCCTGGATCTACATTTTCAATAATTGGCAGCTGACTAACTTTCACCCCCCCCCCCCCCCACACACACACACAAGTATATTAAACATCAAATACCACTATATTCTTGAAGCAAATGTCTGATTCATCCTCTTTGGAAACATGTTTTCAACAATTTCAATCTTTTTGCCAGAATGGGTGTCTGTGGGGATTAAAACAAAGGTTATGAAAGTGCACTTATGGGAACTTGCAGCATAAGCATAGCACTATAGAATCAATATTTGATGGTTTTAGGCATCTTACCAGTGTTATGAGATATCACAGTAGCAGGTACTGGTCATTCTTTTGGAAAAAAACACTGTTTTATGTTTTGTCAGTGCCATACCAATGACTCTATGTGCCTTTACTGAGAAAACTGAGGCTTTTCCTTTACAAAAAATTGCAAAATATTCATCAATACAATGTGAAATGTCTTCAGAAGCCAGACTGTGATTTAAAAACTATTACAGATGGGAAAGTTCATATCACAGTAGGTTTGTTTTGGGTCAATATCAATTAAATTATGAATTATATCACATATTTTGATGAAAAGGGGCATACCGGGGGGTCCTATTCAGGGCAAAATTTTACTACATCAGATGGTGGAATAAAATTTGACATCAATTGTTAGGATAAACTGGTAGAGTCCTCTCATATTGGTGAAATATATAGCTGCATCCCCAGTTTTGGAAACAAAATTGACATCCATATTGTTCCATGGGGGTTGGGACACTGTTTTGCTTGCAGTATGGTTAAATGAGACAGATGTTTTCTAAAAATATTTTGTGCTGATGCAGCTGTTAGTTTTATTTTGGGATCAGGGTAGTTTTTTAAAGAAAGCTGTAAATTCTCATCCTTCTCAGTTAATTTATAAAGTAACAGGATAGAAAAATCTTTTGGAGGCAATACCAGTTTTCAAGCCCACTTGACAAAGTTTGGACACTTTTCCTTAAAAGAGCAAATTTTCCATGTTTTTGACTCAGCCAAAGCCAAAAGTTGGATTCTAATGCAGAAATGACTCTTTTATCTCATGGAAGTGATAAAATGTCTCTTTGGTGGGGTTGGGGATGATTATAGGTATCGCGGAACTAAATATTGAAATTAGAGTGAACCGCCTTAAAATGTTGCACTCGGAAATGACGCAATCTCTAAAAATAAACAGCCTTGGGAAAATCCGTTGTTTCAATAAAAGTTTGAAACATTCTATTGACATCTTGCATTATTGTTGAATATTCCTGATAAAAAAGAGGGTGATTTGATGACTTTTGGACCTAAAAAATACAATTTACTTTTTGTGTGTTTTTGTAGGGAATTCCCTGAAAAATATGTGCACGTGACCGGTACTTCCCTTTGTGTCAGTTTTTCTCTCTTATATGTTGCATGACCCTCTGTTTTCAGATCAGAAAAAGTTGTCTGAAGGGCTATACTTGACAGAGATATTTGAATGCCAAAATTAAAGTGAGGCGATCATATTTTTTTCCACCTGAACGTTATAATGGTCGCCTATGGGAAAATATTTAGTTCTGTGAGACCTATACATGGTTTCTGTTAATATGTGATTCTGACAGAATTAAACAGCAATAACCTCGTAAAAACTTATAGGACCTGTAACACTAGAACTATGCTAAAAGTTATGGAGAAACTCCGGGTCCACAAAACAGTATCCAAGTATTGCATTAGTGTTACAAAAAGACGAGAACATTTATATTTTAAAACAACTTCTCTCGATACATTATTATACTCCCTTCGATGTACCGTAGTATGTGAGGTAGCCTCATTTTATCAAAAATTTCAAATCACAAATGGGAGATAGTCCCTCAATTGGAACTCTAATTTTGTGGGAAGGTTCGGAAGCACCCGTCGTACCTCCCTGGCTACGCACTTGATAATTTCTATTCCACTGTGCGAAGGGAGACATTTAGCACTGAAAACATGCGAATTCGCCCATTTTCCAGATAGACTAAGTAACAAGAATTTATAGGGGACACTAGTCCTGCCCCACCCCAAACTCAGTAAGATAGTTTGACCATTTTATGCACAAACACAGTGCAACCGTTCAGCTGTTTTTTCTGCATCTTGCGGTTTGATTTTCCGGTTTTCAGCAAAAACTGGAACGGAGCCGAAAAACCGTCCAGCTCCACTGGGAGAAGACTCTCCTAATTTGTCGAAGTTTGCTGTTATTTCCTCTGTTTAAGATAGGTTAGTGGGAGATAGGAGGAAGGACATAAAGGGTTTTTATTCCTGACAGTTCAATGAGAGTTGGAAATAAAAATAGGGATTGGACATCTGCTGAATCAACAGGCTTCGCTTCTTTGTGCTAAAGAACAGAGGGATGAGATTATTGTTTCTCCCTCCATAAATTGCTTTGTATCCACCAAACCTTAAGATATCAAAACTTTAAACGATTTCTGTGATAACCTTGTTGTAGTGAGTGATTATTTGAGATTTAAATTTCCGTCTCGTTTTAGATAGAGAAGATTGTGTGCCACAAACTTAATTTCATCAGAATGCAAATCAAAAATAAAGTGGCGGTTGTGACGGGCGCCGCACAAGGTATTGGGCGAGCAGTAAGTGAGGCCATTCTAGAGAAACAGGGAAAGGTTCGTTCTGAGCATATATTTCCAAAGTGTGATATAGTAAGTAGACAGAATTTTTTAATGGGATGATAAATACAGACTTTTACACTGAGAAGTCATGCACTGCCGAGGATGATGGTTGTTATGATGGACCGACGTAGGGTGTTATATAAGAATCTTGATAACGTTATAATATCGGCGGAAGTTTATGATTTATATCAATAAAAGGACGTGGGCTATATTGTTTGATACATTTGTGGAATGGCTTAGGATGTATCGGTAGAAGGTTCAGAACAGACGTGGATAACATCTGTGTAAAATGAAATAATATAATTATAGTGGATATTTAGTGTTTTTGAGTGAAGACCGAAAAATTATCTCACGAGTGATCGAGACAAATGTTTATTTTTCGCGAGCACTTACGCGAGCGAAATTAACCATTTGTCTCGGTGACGAGTGAGATAATTTTCGGTATCCACTCAAAAACATTAGATTTTTTTTTGTTATGCGTGTTTTATAAGAATCTGATCATTCCTATCGATAATACCACTCGTTTCAAATCTTGAATTGATGCATGAAAGTAAACAGCGGATGCAAATTCATACGCGGAAGTGATTTCATCGACACTCAGAACAGGTATCGTCTTGCGATCTAGTTCAGCTGGCGGACTCCATGCATCAATTGAAGGCGAATACTTGTTGAATTATTGCTGGAAATGATCGGTATCCACTCAAAAACACTAGATTTTCTTTTCATTACACGTTTGTAGAACAAATTGATCATTTCCAGTGATAATTTGACTCGTATTCACCTTGAAGTGATGCTTTGAAAGCCGT
The DNA here is from genome assembly GCA_031216915.1 of Pictodentalium vernedei. Classification (NCBI taxonomy): domain Eukaryota; kingdom Metazoa; phylum Mollusca; class Scaphopoda; order Dentaliida; family Dentaliidae; genus Pictodentalium; species Pictodentalium vernedei. Next base: position 88,401,227 of record CM062297.1, on the reverse strand, counting down.
CATTTTGATTGATACCGTGAAAGTGAAAACTTCTATATCTTCACCGTGGGATACAATTTCTATCATTCCGCATTTTTTTTCGATAATCTATCGTTTAGCGTATAATAAATTGGGACATCTCCACAATCCTTCAGATTTTCCCTTGAATAATGATATATACACAGACAGAACACGATGTGTGTTTGAATCGGTGGGTGTTTTACATAACGAGTTGGGATGGCGTACTAGTCATATTTCGCGAGAGCCGTTCTGTGTTTATTACACAATCCATGCATTAAGATTCATTTAAATAAAAAAAAACAATTCCGATGTTTAAACCCAAAGGTGAAGAGTCCGTTTGTTTTTGAGTGAAGCTGTACTGATAAAATAGATCGATAAGAAAATCTAAACAACCTTTTCGGAATCAGTGTTTTGTTGAAATTCGTATCGCTGTTTCTCTTCGGCTGGTGCCCATTCAAGCCTAATCATTTGATGGCTATTACTGTTGGATGAAATATAAGTACAATTTTGTGCAGATTTGCAAAACAGCTGGAAGAAACATTTTTAAAAGAAGTTCGAAGCTTGTCATGTACGAAGATTTACCGAAAGAAAGTTGGCCAATTTAGATATAACATGATCCACCAAACGATACGGCAACGGGACTGGGTTAATGTTCTGTTTGGAAATGATTGGGTTTTATAAAAATATTATCTCATTTTTGGTTAACTAATTTTTTTGTGAACCGACTTTATTTTGCTTTGGACGTTTTCATTTTCACACCATACGACAGACGGTCGATGATTGTATTACGAAATTTGGAAACTTTTCGAAGCGTCACTAATGACTCCATTGGAAAGGAACTAGTAGAACGGTGCTGGGAAAAAAAGTTCCGGCTTGTATATCACCCATTGAATACAGAATTATTTATGTCATAGCGGCCATTCCGTTAAATACAAGGGTTTAAAGTTGAATGGATGTGTAATAAAAAACATTCTTTCAGTGTTTAACCCTCTTATGTGAAAAGAAAATATAAGAAATTAAATTTATGAAATAATATAACCATTGCGGTGATTATACAGTTCCTAATTCAGTGCGAATTGAATGCAATGGATGTTTTCCTAGAAGTGAAGAATGCCGTCCATTGACCGGATGGACTGACTTACGTTATTATTATCTTTTAAAAAAAATAATGCGGTTGCAAAGACCGATGTCTATAACACCAAAACGTTTCTGTTTACTTCTTTTTCAAATCTTTTAAGCGTAAACCGCCGAGACTAGCGCGTACACAGACATCAGTATTTTGGAAGGCCATGCGCCACCACCAGCCCTCTCCCCTCAGAAATCTGTATCCGCAACCAGTGAGGGAGGGAGGCCTGGCGGCAATAAGGGGTTCTAGCTCAGTTATTTCGAATTGAAGTACTGGGAATGTGAAGCGATGTGACTATTTTCTCGAAACTTGGAGGGCGTGTGTCACAATTCAGTCGTAATTTATTCTTCCGTTTTGGACAGGTATTCGAGTCTATTGATTTATAATAATTATTGTTGTCAGTTTTATTTAGAAGATGACTTGATCGTTCTTATCTTATTTAGTTATATAAAATCAACAGCAGATGACATTTTCCAAAAAGCAGATTAAAAAATACAAGGACCATGCGTAGTTTTTCGGGCCAGATGAAATGACTGTCGTAAAGTTATGTGACATTCTAATACAATTACTATAAATCGCGAAATTTGATTGGTTAATCAATAAAACTTGTGACAGTAAAATCGGCGTGACCTGTCGCAAATTATGTGTATTCAAAAACTTTTTCAGGAAGTCAAGATGTATTCGTGGGCGTTCTATTTTCGTTCCATTTAGAGTCAATGACTACCATATCCAAGGTAAACAAACGCCGTGAACGCGTTGAATTTCTGTAAAATAAAAATGTTTTCTATCTTTGTTGTAATTAACTGTAATAAATATGGATGAAGTTGGAAAGTTTAATATTAATGTGGAAGAGGTTTGGCAGAGACTGCTGAGTAATGAAATGAGAGCTGAAAAAAACTGATTCCAGCAGACTTAACGACAACCGTGTGGAACCAGTCAGTGATATTCTGATAATTTATAAATTGCAAATATTTCGTACGATGAAGAATTTATAGACGCTATGTGCGAGAAACAGTACGTGGAGAGTGGATTGTAACTAAATCACCCGGGGAGTGGAGTTATCACCCAAAGTATCACTTTCAAATTCTGTACATGTGGACAAAAAACACAAGCAATGTATCAGCCAATATAACCCGGAGGTCCATTGGCTGGAACTTTGCTTGTGCTTGTAATGCTTTGCAACAAATTTGCAATTATTTCTTGGGTGGAATCTCCACTCTGAGGGTGATTTAGTGATAATACACCCTCCACGTACTGTAGAAAACCAAAATTCTGACAACTGGAAATAAAAAGTTTAATTGTTCAAGTCCAAATATTTCTGACCGATCCGCTAGCGATGTTTTTACGTCGACTTCGAGTGCAAGCGGTCCTTTCATTTTCTAATTTGTCACCTGCGTTCGTGGCACCAACATGTACAACTGCAGAAACGCGTTCACCACTGAGCCTGAGAGAGGTGAACTATTCGTTCTACAACAATTATGTCATTACCAGTAGCCCAATTCCACCAGACATAACATCCCAGGAACAGTATAAAATGAACAACTGTTCTGTAACCATAAATAATTATATATATATTAAGGTTAAACAAGGGCTTCCAATGAAAGATCTCAATATTTTTAACTTTAATGGTAAATCCTCGAGTGCTTTCCGACTCAGACTGAAAAATCGCAATGTGAACACTAAATATTGAACATGGAAAGCAGCCAGCGTATTTTGTTTTCATATTGTCACAAACATTTAAACATGATAAATGTCGTCAGTACAAATATAAATGCATTTTGTTATTGGTGATAAAATGACTAAAACGTTTGGAACTATTTGTATAGTGGCAGCGTAAAATATATTTCATGATTTTGTTCGGAACTCCCAAATGACGTCACGGAGGCTGTTTTTTAGATTTAAATTGTTGTCTTCAACAAGGCGTTGTTTTATAGTTGGGAGATCAAATACTATCTCAGTTTTCAGCCGAATTATATTAGAATGGGGATAACTATGTTGTATTTGATTGTCTGGGGCCGTAAACGACGGTTTTACTGTCGCAAATTGAGTTTTGCCGGCGACGCGTTATGAGGCCGTAAACGATGGTTTTTCTGTCGCAAATATCCGTTTTACCGGCTCCGCTAACGCGTCGCCGGCAAAACTCAATTTGCGACAGTAAAACCATCGTTTACGGCCCCAAACAATCAAATACAACATAGTTATCCCCTAAGTTTCAAAATGGCGCCTGTCCAAACTGGCTACAGGAATCCTCTATATATTCAGGTTTGTTTGAGTGATATTGAAGAGGAAGTTGGGTTGAAGACTTGTAAGGAATTCAAAGAAAAATACGGAGAACATTTCGTATCATTCTTCAAATGTGACGTAACGAAAAAGAATCAACAGAAAGGTAGGCCTATCGTAAATATATGTAATATCGTTACCGTAAGTACTATCTGAGAGTGGATGTGTTTGAAAAAAGCTAAACGAGAAAGCTTTAACCCTTTACCTAACCTGAAAAGCAGACGACATTTGCCCCCAAAAAATTTGTATAACCAATTTTTTTCATTTTTTGTCTCAAAAACATAGGTTATGACCTCTCGTAGGAACGAGCTCGACGAGCTCGTTCCAACGAGGGGTCATAACCTATGTTTTTGAGACAAAAATTAAAAAAATAATGAAAATTAACTGGCGATTTTTGAGAATAGCGCTGGCCGGTTTTGGCCGTTACGTTAGTTAAAGGGTTAACAATTTGAACCCTGATGGTATACTCCGTGGCGGGAGCGCGGTGGCTCAGTATTAGAGATGCAGGCTGCAGGCTGAGAGGTCCTCGGTTGGAATCCCACCTGTAGCAACCGCGTTGTGTCCTTGGGCAAGACACTTAATCCCAGTTGCCCACGTGGGGGAAGGGTGGCGTTGTGTACTAAGGCGTACTGCACATCGACCGGTGCACTTGTCTTCAACCAATGCTAACACTGCTCGTGTGGAGTTAGAACGTTGTGGAGTCTGACAGTTCCTCGCCGTTGCTCAATGGTTCTCTCCGGGTACTCCGGCTTTCTCCGCGCATAAATAAAACTATCCGAAATGTGGTGACAATGGCCTTCGAAAGTGTCTTTAAGCCCCAATAAATAAATACATACTCCATGACAATTCAATGGCGTCAATTGCAAGAGTCCATGTTGGGTATTTGAGGGTTTTCCAATTAATGATTTCAACGTGCTGCTCAAAGGCTTAACTCGCGCAAAATGTTTCACGATTTTCGCGAAAAAGGGAGTTAAGCAACTGAAATGTAACCATTAGGCGGGGCGTACAACTGAATTGCTAGGCATAAATGAAATGATGTTACTACATATAAAAACATTAGTAGAGCCAGTGAGCGATTGTCAGGGTGATAGCTTGGATTTACGATTTTCTTGTTTTTAAGTGTATATATTTTTGGTATTTTTTGTCGCTTGAGCCAAAAGTGAAAGAACTGACATATGGCGCACCCCGATTTGTCGAGTAAGCTATCTGTATATGTAATTAGAACGCAATAAAAGTGATGCCTTTAATGGAGCGGAATCTCAATAGTAGTCTGTAATGCCAATTAGCGCTTATCTGCATTGAAACAACGATCTTGCCTTATAAGCTTCAAACAAACGACACTCGTTTTATCCATCTAAGGTAATCAGTCATCTAATTATGTGGTCATTAGTGTCGATAATCTCCTATTCATGCGTAACGCACATGTAAGGCCTGTGTTATATGCACTTCCCTAATTTTTCACAGGAGACTGTCAGAAATGTCAATATATACCGACAATACAAGACTTTCAAAGAGACTTAAAGAAAATTTTAAATTAAGATAGATCTATAGCGGCCAAGTTCAAGAGAAGCGAGTAAAATAGGAAGTAATGCCCTTACGATCGAATAAGAGTCGAAGGTTTCCTCGAACATTTCATTCCAGTCTCAAGGCGTGTAAGACTGTGGGCTGTAGCCGAGGAGCTGGGGAGGTCGCAAGCTATATATTATAGAAGGTGCCGCATCGGTTCGAACGTATAAGCGCGTTATAATGTAAGGGGAACCGCAAAGCTCATATTGAGAGTAGGAATAGCTGCGGATCAAGTCGGTGGCCATATAGAGCGTAGGATCAGAAGTAGGAAGTACTAGCTCTGGGAGCTCACGAATGTTGATATTTAGGTAGGCGGTATTACCTGTTTTAGAAGGTAAAGTCATACATAGTGTAGGCTTTGCCTGCATGAACGTTAGTCTGGAGTAACTAGAGGGAAGCAGTTAACACTCGAAGTAGCGGCTGTTGGACGAAAGGCGTCCGGTAAAGTAGCAATACGGTAGTGGCAGTACGACGGCCGTGGTAGAGTGACATTCCGTTACATGTTAGAGTAAAGGCGTGCATTAAAGTGACAATACGTTAGTGGCCATGATAGAGTGACGTTCCAGTTGTTTGTTCGTGAAAAGGCGACCAGAGTACAAAGAAACAACAATGAGCCGAGACAAGGAAGATGCAGCCATTGACAAGGAAGAAGAATCAGCGACAACAGAGAACGCGAGCTCACAAAATGACTCAAGAACGGTGTGAGTGGCGTGTCATTGTTTTAAGTTTTATTCAACAATTTCACATAAGTCACAAGTTACTATATTTTTCTGTATGTATTAAAATTATTTTCAGTGGTACGTTGTTGATTGTGCTTTTTGATGAAAAGTCACTGACCCCCTTCAGGATAAGAATCACTCCAACAAAAACGAAACGGGAGGGTTCGACCCGGTGAGACATACGTTACACACGGATTCAGGTAACACTCCTGGTGTCTGGACCGAAGACGCGATGTGAATCTATTTCTCTCATCAACGACCACGCCCGGTTTCCAACAGTGATGTCATCTATTTTTAAACAGGTGAGGCAGTTCATTGTTGTGTCTCATAACTCTCATAAAAAGAGTTTGTTATCGACGTCCTTCCACCCCAACGGCTTTAACCATTTAACCATTTCCCCGACATATCAAATCAAGCAAGAGGGGGCGCCGTCGCTCAGTAGGCAGAGGTGCAGTCTGCAAGCAAAGATGTCCTCGGTTCGAACCCCTCCTGCGACAACCGCGTTGTGTCCTTGGGCAAGACATTTCAACCCATTGCCCACGTGGGCCACTGGTCGTTGTGCACTAAGGCATGCTGCGCGTCGATGGTGCACCTGTCTTCAACCAATGCTAACCCTGCTTGTATGGAGTTAGTATGTTGGGGAGCCTGACAGTTGCTCGCCGTTGCTCGGTGGTTTTCTCCGCGTACTCCGGCTTCATCCAGCAGTTAAACTGTGCGACACGATGTGACCCTGGCTGTCTAAAGTGTCGTTAAACCCAAATAAATAAATAAATAAATCCAATCAAGCATCAATCAACGCATTATAGAACTGTGATGGAATAAATTTGATAAATTCTCATTTTTGTGTTCTCTGTATTAAATATCTTTTTTTTCCGTAGCCTATTTTGGTGGAGGTTAACGCCGACGTACTCCATTCATCCTTTTCCTAACGGTGAGACGTACGTCTCGCCGGTATGTAAAGGATCAATGGAGTGCGTCGGCGTAATTTGAAAATTCAATAGTTGAAGAAAACTGTTTTTCCAAACAAAAAACATCATGTGTGAAATAATTAATATTGATATCGTCTGCGTTGGGTTAAGATTTAAAATATCCTGGTGAGTCTGGGAATTTTAGGACAGTTCTTTGGTGTACCATTCCATTTTTCTATGAATGCCATCGATAACTCTTTTGCTTCCGTGGACCTCTATCGGTCGCATATCTCTCCACGATTTGGATTAAATTCATTCACCGATATTAATAGCAATTTTTGGTTTTACCTCTGTCGCCTCCAATGAAATGACACGAAGAATAGCGTACACGCCAACTGCATTCGTCATTCAGAAGAATTCTCTAGAATATTAACTCCCCTTAATCTCCCAAGCTCACAATGTTTTTAACATTATATGAATAGGGCATCTGTGAGGCGTTTGTATTCTTGATTTTTAAATATGGGTATTGCAGCCTATAGAAAGTCTTTATTTAAAAATCAAAGATAGAATGTTCGATCTTGTCCTGCAGTCTGTTTGTTTCGTTGTCTTGATCCGATTAAGAGCGTGTTAATCCTCCAGTAGAATATAAACATTGTCTTTTCAAGGGATAATAAAATGGAATAGCAGCTTCTTCTAAATAATCCCTCGTGAAATCTGATCTTAAGATAACTGTCATAAAAGCAAACTGCGTTGACCAAGCCCACTTTGGATCTTTAAGTTTTGTGCTGAGTATGATTGCAAGTTACAGTAATCTACTGTTCGGGAGGTTCATTCCCACTAGACCAATTCCCTGTAGACCAACTCCCACGAGGCGAATTCCCAAAGACCAATCCCCCTTAGACCAACTGGTGTGTTCTACTTTAAAAATAATTCTACATCAAAAATTTGATAGATTTATAAATATTTGTAAATGTATTTAATGTTATTGGTATTCAAGCCTGAAAATAAGCAGTCTGTCATTTGCAGAATGGTTCACAGAGGGTAAATTTAGTGGTGCTACCCTGCTGTGCAGGGTAGCATCACCAAATTCACCCTCTGGGGACCTCATTTTTCAGATGATAGTCTGCTCATTTTCTGTCTTGTCGATATTTTATAGATGTTGGGCAGATTTTTATAAATAATTGTTTTCCTAATTATCCTTAATCAACCCTTAATCAGAAACACTATGTAGTTGGTCTAAGGGGAATTGGTCTAGTGGGAAGACACCGTTCGGGAGAGTAAGGTGCTTTTAATCAGCTTGTCATATTTAAAGCAATAGAAATTGTTATTGTTCTCCTACATTAAATAATGACAAAATGATGTTTCAGATCACATTCTCACATTACGTTTTCAATTCGCACTGTGTGGCCGATGATTAAAAGGGGAGTTAGCCCTCTCGAAATCATCGTGTTGGAAATGGATATCGTTCCTGGTGTCAAGGAAGTTGACTATAAACTTTCGTTATAAAATAGCGATACAAAACGTCGTGAAGTGCAGGACCTTTGCATCGCTAGTTTCTGAGAGGGGTTTTATTACACACCTATTACTTTTCCACTTGTTCCATATAAACAAATCAATATGGAACAGGTGTTCCATCGGATTTCCATTCACAGACTATTTTTGCACCTGGCGTCATGGTCTCATCGAAAGAACTAAACACTCCGCCTATTTTCGAAATTGGCCAATCAAAACCGAAAAATCGAATATCAGTTGGAAAATGTTTTTGTTCAAACCCACCAAAATTAACGAAATTGAACTCATTCTATGGTGGAGCGACGTGGCTCAGTGGTAGATTGTTGGACTTCTATGCTAGAGGTACCGGGTTCGATCCCCGTCCGGGATGATCAGTATTTTGTCCTTGGGCAAGGCACTTTATCCCGGTTGCCTACAAGGGGGCACGATGACGCCGTGTACTAAGGCGTACTGCACATCAATGGTGCACATGTCTTCAACCTCTGTAATCCTGGTTGAGCGGAGATTGAACATCGTTAGAATGTTGAGGAGCTGACAGTTGTTCGTCGATGCTTGGTGGTTCTCTCCGGGTACTCCGACTCCTCCGCCCGTAAAACTGTCACTGTCTCGATTAGCTATTGTGCATAAATATGTGACCTTAAACACCAATAAATAAATAAATATGTCTAACTCATTCTATAAATGGGGAGTGATTTTATAGCACTCAAGCTTTGATTTTGACGCGAATATCTCTCAGATAACGACAATTAATTTCTTAAAAGTATGAATAAATAACCTAATTGGGCACCATTTTTATTTCTATTTTTTGCGTATCTGTCACACATGTTTGCCAGTCACACTTGAGTTTTGTTTTTGTTTTTATTTCACGCAGACGTCAGAACTGTCAAATTCTACAAATAAGGATGTGTGAACGCGGTCGTCAATACGGCACTCCTGCCACCGCGGAAAGACAGAACTCGCGGCTGCGCCTTTCATTCTATCCTTAGGTACTGGCACTCGTTTGGTATTGACGAACGCATTCACACATCGTGACGTCCTGTGTATGTATGGCAATGACTCCTTGTACTAGAAGGCGATTCCATCTCTAAAACGTTTTTATTTTATTATTATTATTTTTTTTTGGATGGCTGCAAATCGTTATCTCCTTGATGGCCGATTGGTTCCTCCTTTCAGATTGAATAGACGTTCGTGTTAGTACATGTATAAAACAAAACAACTTATAGTAGTCACGGAGTCTCGCCTATACACGTGTCTCACTAACACGCACAATATATACTGAGAGATCTTTGGGTGGCCTGCGTGATAAAGAGAAGCCTGGTTTTGAAGAGTACCTTGATGGCACCTTTGGGGGGTCACTGTTGTTCAAGCTGAAGTCGCGGTCCCTGGAGCTGAGGGGAAAATTGGGAAAAACAGTGAAAAGGAGTGCCAGATGTGTAACGCGGGCGTGGTGGAGACCCTGGAACACTTTCTTATAGAATGCCCAAAATACCAGTCTAAAAGAACAAAATTCACGGGGAGTATAATGGAGAAGTGGGATGGGAGAATGAAGGACATGTGGTTAGGGGGCGACTCAAAGGAGAGGGTTAATATACTAATCGGAGAGATTAGGAAGAATGGGGCAAGGGATGTTGTCAAGCAGTTCGTCTCTGAGTGTTGGGAGGAGAGAAGAAGCGCGGGAATAGGGAGGCAGTTGGTAGAACATGGGTAACCAAGGCCTTCTCATACGAGAACCGCGACAAATCAGCGGCCGGCCGAAGTGTTATTATTATTATCATGGTATCACGTTTCGGAAATCAGGGACCGACCTGGGCATGCGCCAGTGCGTATTTGGTTCTGAAACATCAGGACCTGGCTCTTAAATCTCAGAAATAGGCTTCTCAGTTGGCGCGTAACTTCTCAGATCATATTTTGATATTCTTTCGATGGATAATCGAGAGAGACACTCTTACATGTATTATATATATGATTATCATTTATCATTGTTGTAGAGTGCTTAAGTTAATACGTCAAGTCTTAATTACCAAGCATTAATCTTCACTGTGGTTTCTGATCAAGTCTTGGCTGCCTAAATAGGCAGCCAAGACTTGATCAGAAACCACAGTGAAGATTAATGTTTGCTATAGTGTACTAAATGACAATGATGAGAGCTATTACATACTTGCTGTGTGTGTTACAAACAGCAGTGTGACTCCGTAAACTGAAAAGAAAGTATAATAAACTTTGATGAGCAACTTTAGAACTAATATAGTTCATCCTTTATGCTATTGTTTCACATTTGTTTCTATTATACTTTCCTTTTGACTCATTACATGTATATATGTAAAAGAGAGGAATGGACAATCTGTAGTTACATCCTAACAGCTTCTCCACGCGCCACGTATTCAATGATGAGATTATGGTTTCGGAATCAATCACTAGATGTTGATGGTGGTATGGGTCTAGGGCTGAAACGGTTGGTTCCTTTGAGTAACCGACTAACCGAGAGCTATAACCGGATAATATCCGGTTATCCGTGGCCATTATTTCACCGAATATGGGATCAAAACTATAAGAATTGGAAAGCAGTATTCTCAAACTATTCCGTAGTGTGTATACAAACGATCATTGTCGAGTACTCGACAACGTTCGTTTGTACACACACTACGGAATAGTTTCTGCGATTACTTATTACCCACGTAAACTGCCGAGCATTAACGAAGTCTTGAACGCCAAAGTCAATTATGTCTCAAAATACACAACGCGGCTTCGATGTGTAATCTTTCACAAAGGAGAAGCGGCAGATTTACTTTCCGTTTTAAGCGTGGAATGACGATCACTATCGATATTTCGGATAACCGGTTGACGGTTTTTCTAATCGGTTAGGTAGCTAACTGGTTTCAAACCGATTATTCGGCTAACCATTTCAGTACTATTAATGGGTCATGGTTGGGGAGTACGGGGTCGGACTAGCCATGCCATTTTTGTATGCTTCTTTAATCCTTCTTGCACATTCATATCAAAATTTCAGTCTTCAGAATTCCTCATCGTTGAGTTCTGCCAGAAAAAGATGAATTGGTTAAATTGTTAATTGCACTCAAGCTCTCAGACCTCAAGTCTAATTCTCTTCGGATTTCGATGCTGTATTGGGATGTTTGTTTATCCACTCTTGCGAGCAGACGATCGTCGACACAATGTGATGACCCTTTCGTGCTTCAGTTGTAGATAATTGTTAGAGTATTTTATTATACGCTAAACGATAGATTATCGAAAAAAATGCGCAAAGATGGAAATCGTATCCCCCTCTTCCAAGATATTCAAATTTTCACTTTCACAATGTCAATCAAAATGGCGGCTTTCAAAGCATCACTTCAAGATGAATACGAGTCAAATTATCACTGGAAATGATGAATTTGTTCTAAAAAACTTATAATGAAAAGTAAATCTAGTGTTTTTGAGTGGATCCCAATCATTTCCAGCAATAATTCAACACGTATTCACCTTTAATTGATGCATGAAACTCGCTAGTCCAAACATGGCCTGAAATTCCGTAATATGAGTTTTGGTTAGGTACGTCCTTTTAAAGGACGTACCAAACCAAACCCTTATATTTCAGACTTTCAGGCCATGTTTGAACTAGAAACCAACCAGCTGGATCAGATTGCAAGACGCTATCTGTTCAGAGTATCGACCAAATGACTTCCACATATCGTTGATTCAATACGCTGTTTACTTTCATGCATAAATTCAAGGTTGAAACGAGTGGAATTATCGGATTCTTATAAAAAGTGTATAATAAAGAGAAAATGTAGTGTTTTTGAGCGGATACCGCGCAAGCGCTCGCGAAAAATAAACATTTGTCTTGGTCACTCATGAGATAATTTTCGGAATCCACTCAAAAACACTAGATATCCTCTATTTATACAGTACGTGGAGAGTGTAATATCACTAAATCACTCGCAGAGTGGAGACCCCACCCAAGCAATAATTGCAATTTTTTTGCAAATCATAACAAGCACAAGCAAAGTTTCAGCCAATGGACCTCCGGGTTAAACCTGGAGGTCCATTGGCGGAAACATTGCTTGTGTTTTTAGTCTATATTTACAGAATTTTAAATTTATAGTTCGGGTGATAACTCCACTCCACGGGTGATTTAGTTACAATCCACTCTCCACGTACTGTACATTCAGTCGATCGGAATACATCAGTTCTTCGGAAAAGCGAACCAGAGGTTAGCGTCTTCGACCAAGTAAAGTATTCTAGATAAGTGAATCCAAACTTACGTGTAGGCGATAAACGATCTAAGGGCCAGCCAGACTGGTTCCAGGCCATAATAGCGTATTCTTCTAAGTTCATTGTATAATTAAATTGTTGCCTTAAGAGCTTCAGATGCGCTATGGGAAAATGTAGCTGCTTGGAATTTCAGTATTCTTACGGAAGCGTATTGCTGCCACGCTAAAAAAAAAATTTACGAAAATGTTTTCGTAGTTACGAAACTTAAATTTTTTTTTTTAGCGTGGCAGCAATACGCTTCCGTATATTCTAACATCAGTGTGCAGGTGCTCAAAATATTCTGTACCATCCATTTGTCAGAAGATTACTGTATTAATTGACTTGTTAAAATTCCAACTGATAACACCTTACGTTTATTTACTTTGAAGATTTATTCAATTTTGCTGAAGAAAAGTATGGTAGAATTGACATCGTGTGCAACAACGCTGGTATAGTTTTGCCAGAAACACTGGAGAACTTTGACCAGATGATCGACGTCAATTTGGTGAGTTACTTTCCCAACATTGAAATTCTTATAGATTTCTAATTTTTAAGTTCCAAGTCCCGAATGATCGTTATCACTGAAGGTGTGAACATAATTTGCAAAAACACAAGATATCTCAGAGATTTTGTTGTTTCACTTTTAGAAGCTCGTTCTAATATTTACCAGAGGAAAAAAGGAACGCAATTTTTTCCGTGGTGAATATTTCAAATATGTTATGAATGGTTATTTCATTGTTTGGATTTTGATCTTTTTCCTCATTACTGATTAAGTTTTGACGAGTTTTGTTGTCTTAACACAGACGACGTTTGCATGGATAATGGTCTAACGTGGGTACCCTACGCCATTTCCTATTCAAAATCAATAGCGCGTGTGCCCACCCTATGCTTCACTCGCTGCTCTAACTATCGGTACTATTGACCCCATCAAGTTGTTTATGGTCCTTTGTGAGATGTTATTCCACTCCCGAAGAAGCGCCTGCTTGAGCTGAGCGACGTTGTTTGGGACGTTCACGCGTTTCCTGGCCCTTCCTGAGGACGTCACGACAAACCCTATCAACGTGCGACCTCGCATTATCCTCTTGCAACGTAAGATTACGCGCATGGATAGGTGGAAGGACGTGAGGCATGAGGGCCTGATCCCGATATCTTACGACTGTAAGATTTCCATAGATGACTACGATAAGTGTTTTCACGCTATGGCATACCCCCGCCCCCTAAACCTAGACCACCCCCCCCCCCCGAATCTGTCGTTTTGCGCGTCAGAATATCGCTCACCTCGACGTCGATAGTAACGTTGTCATCCATCTGTCCTGTAGAGCGTGAACCTAGACTCGTCGGTGAATAACACACGTCTCCAATGGGCCAAGTGGAATCGATTTGGTGCATGTGCCTGCAGCCACTGCAATCGATGTTGACGTCGCCTGGGTGTAAGTTGCGGACCAACTTAGGGTCGTCGTTGCCTTAAGTTGGACTCCCGCAACCGATTTGTAACTGTTCTGTGACATACTAGGCGACCATGAGTGCTTACAACCTGACTCGCCGTCTCCGTCGACGTCTGAAATCGGTTACGGATGCGTGAGAGACGTATGCGTCTATCTTGACGTTGCTACGTAACGCGCGCAAGTTCGCTTCAGGGACGGTCAGCTACTCTTTTTATGGCTCTGAGACGCCCAATCAAATGAGCTATCTGTGAGCCATGGACCCCAAATTGCTGGTCGATGGGACGTTGTGATTAGCCCTGCATAATTAGAACAATAGCCCTATCCCTATTAACTATCAACAGCTTTTCAATCGGGTGAAATGAAATGCTGTGCAAGAGATGTGTTGTGTTCAAAACTTTCGATTTCGTATGTTTTTCAAGCCCATAGCACGTCGGAGTGCCCCGGGTGCACGCTTTGTCGAAAAATATGCTGAAAGCATGCAGCGTCACACGTGGTCGTGTTTGACAGAATTTTAACCAAACATTCTTTAGACAGTACACTGGGGTATCTACAGTACGTGGAGAGTGGATTGTAACTAAATCACCCGCGGAGTGCAGTTATCACCCGAACTATAACTTTCAAATTTTATATATATTGATTAAAAACACAAGCAATGTTTCCGCCAATGGACCTCCGGGTTTAACTATTGCTTGGGTGGGGTCTCCACTCTGCGGGGGATTTAATGATAATACACTCTCCACGTACCGTATGTGTCAAATTTTGCTACATTTGGTCTACAAATAAAAAAAGTTCTCTTACCAAAACTGAACTTGCATTTCTTTTTCAGTCAGTGTATATGTCGTTCGGACTTCTGTTCCACTAAAATTGTTAACCGGATAACCGGTTTGAAATCGGTTGCCTACCAAACCGATTATAAAAGCCGTCTACCGGTTATCCCGAAATATCGATCGTGATCTTCATTCCACGGTTAAAGCGTAATAAATCTGCCACTTCTCCTTTGGGATAGATTACACCTCGAATCCGTGTTGTTTTTATTGAGAAATAATCGACTTCGGTGTTCAAGACTTCGTTAATGATCGGCAATTTCCGTGAGGATTCGACAACGTTCGTTTACAGACACATTACGGAACAGTTTCTGGAACTACTGCTTTCCAATCTATAATTTTGATCCCATATTCGGTGAATAATGGCCACATATAACCGGTTGTTGTCCGGTTATAGTTATCGATTAGTCGGTTGTGGAAATGGGCCAATTGTTTCAGTCCTAGACTTCTGTAATATGGTCCTGCGAATATTCGAGATTCGATTGTATATCGATACCATACGTTTGCTTCGAGATCGATCCCGAATCAGTCTCAGGATTCGATTTTTTCGAATCTCCCTTACTAACTTCAATTTGTTACATTTCCAACAAAAAATGGATAAAATTGACATTGGACAATTCATTCACGTGGGCCCAATTCACATTTAATTGAGTAATTGACAAAGGTTAATTGTTAGGTGCATTTTGTTCGGAACATTTTCCATAGTTTTAGATTTTGAAGGCTTAACTTGTTACTATTCACGTTCTTAAGAACGTGAATAGTAACAAGTTAAGCCTTCAAAAACTAAAACTATGGATAACAGGCCTAGCTGTTGCAGCGACTGTGCTACAGAGAATATTTCTTTATTGGTGTTTAAGGTGTCAGTCAGTCTTGTGAGGATCACCACAGTGTACCGTAACTTCCATTTGGGGCAATACGAAATAACTTGTCTATTAAGATTCGATTCGAAATTCGATTCGATATCGATATCAGAGATGCTATTCGGTTCGAGATTCGATTCGAAAAAAATGTTCAATGGCGTTCAAGACAAAATAGTATTTGGAGGATGATATTATTTAAGAGCTCAATGTTAAAGGGGTTTAACAGTTATAAATACACTCTATTTATCAAATCAGTCTGAGTAACACTTCTACAATTTCCTTTACATTTAAAATCAAATCATTGCCATAACAATTCGAACCAAATTGAAATGTAAAGATGGGTTTAGGGCTGTCACGATTTTTAAATTTAGGAATCGATTAATCGTTGTAAATAATCGATGATAATCGATTAATCGTACCTAAATGCCCCCCCCCCCCCCCCCCCCCTCTCTCTCTTTGAAGTCGATAAAAATGAAGTTCAAGTCAGGTGACCTACCTCAAGGAAACAACGAAGACGATCCTTTTTTAGGTACATTCAATCAAAGCTTTGATGTTCTGAACTTTCGAACCGTCAGAGTAACAATCAGTTCGCAACTGCCGACCGGTCTTGATTATTACACTGACGGTTCAAAAGTTCAGAACTCGCAACTGCCGACCGGTCTTGATTGTTACACTGACGGTTCAAAAGTTCAGAACATCAAGGCTTTGATGAATGTACCTGATAGACAATTGCTTCCAACAGCTTCTTGGGGGTTTAACATCGATGTTCTTAACTCTTTACCCTTAGAAACAATAGTTTTTTCATCAAATTTTCTTTTAATAATTAAACGTCTAAAACGGGATACAATTTACCGATTATTCGACAACGAAAAATACTAATCGATTTCTCCGTGACCGATCAACAGTCAATTAATCGTGACAGCCCTAGATGGGTTAACGCAAGAACCAATGGAACATATATATCATTGAAGGCTTATCGTGTGTCCCTTTATGGCTAACAGGATTCCAATTAGTTTAGTGAGGGTGGTGGCTCAGTGATAGACTGTTGGACTTCTATGCTAGAGGTCCCGAGTTCGATCCTCGTCCGAGACAACTCGCGTTGTGTCCTTGGACAAGGCACTTTATCTCAGCTGCCTACATGGGGGCACGATGACGCCGAGTACCAAGGTGTACTGCACGTCGATGGGGCACATGTCTTCAACCGCTGCAACCCTACTTGAGCGGAGCTTGAACAGAGTTAGAATGTTCAGGATCTGACAGTGACAGTTGCTCGTCGATGCTCGGCGATTCTCTCCGGGTACTCCGGCTTCCTCCACCCGTAAAACTGTCACGATCACGATTAGCCATTGTGCGCATAAGTATGTGGCCTTAAACACCACTAAATAAATAAATATAAATAAATAATCAGTTTAGCAATTTCATATGATTTTTCGCCCCCCGTTTTCCCGAGATACCCCTCCTGAAAAATCAAGATCTGTTTTCGCGAACTGAGCCTGACCTCACATATAAACACTCCTATATTAAAGAAATATATTTTTAGGATGTTTCGTCCTCATATAAGTAGAACTTCGTTTCTTCTCTGTTCTAGAATGGTGTAATCAGTGGATGTACGGTTGCCATGGAACACATGAAGAAGACCGGTGGAGGAGTTATTATCAACACAGCATCCAGAGCCGGTGCGTTATTTTTTACCTCTAAATATATAATAATGAATACTTTGCAACAAATAGCAGGCCTGAAAATAACTCGCGAATAATCGTTTAGGTTACGTCTGAGTTATGTCAATTGTAAAATACGCGAACGAACTGCAGGTTACACCACAAAGTATCGCAACATTAGTCGTTTATTAAATTACTTATCACGCATGTTGGTTCATTCCCACTAGACCAATTCCCTTCAGACCAACTCATGCCTTCTGCTTTTAAAATAATTCTATATCAATAATTTGATATATTTATAAATATTTATAAATGCATTTAATGTTATTGATATTCAAGTCTGAAAATAAGCAGTCTGTCATTTGCAGAATGGGGTCCCCAGAGGGGGGAATTTGCTGTTGCTATCCCATACAGTGGGTCAGTTTATCCTCTGGGTACCTTCTTCTGTCTATGTTTGAAACCTTAATTCAGTTTGAGGTTCACAGAGGGTAAATGTAGTGATACTACCCTGCTGTGCAGGGTAGCATCACCAAATTCACCCCCTGGGGACCTAATTTTTCAGATGATAGTCTGCTTATCGGTCTAGTGGGAACTGGTCTAGTGGGAAGACACCCGCATGTTTTACCAGGAAGACTTGCCAGCCATTTGGAACGATCTCCGCTCAAAGGCGGAGTATTACATGCACATACGGATAGAATGGCATGCGTGTTTCCATCTTGAAAGAATTTTCGCCGAAATAAAATAAATAAATAAACCAACTAACGTGCGATGTCACGTGCGCGAGATCGCGCGTTAGTTGTTGATATTTCTTTGGGCGGAGATCCCTTCTAGACGGAAAAAAACAACATGAAAAGGCAGAGAAGGCGGACAAGCATCACAACACTTTCTTTTCTATAGGTTACCGCCATGCTACACAGCGTAACCTGCCAACAGGTTAGGATATAAACCCTTTATTTCCAGGCCGAGTCACATTTTACTATCAAAACTATGAATGACGTTATTAATTACATTTGTAAGGCATACAGTTAATATTTTCAGCCTTTGTCAATAATGACGAAAGTTCAAAACCATTATTGGTCTCAACTTATTATTGATGTCAACCTATTCGGCAACATTGATGCACGCATGCTGTCTCTAACGAAAACCATTTACCGGTTCATGCATGTTCATTTTCTTTCAGGTAAGCTATCTCAGCTACACCTCAGCTACACCTCAGTGAAGGCCGCTTTCAATTCTATACCCGACACAAGTTGGAAAAGACACTTGCGAAAACATTTGTTGTATAACTAAAAACATTTGTTGCCTTAAAAACATAGATCATTCCGAATTTGAATGGCGATTTGTGTGTGCATTGGCCTGACCGATCATGACGACACGTTATATAGTACAGACACTATGGACTGGTCGTAATCCACGCGTGGTCAGTGATGTCCACGCATGCATTTACCGGGTAATAAAAATCTTCAGCAGCAAAACTGTACCAGTTGCTTACTTCACTAATTAAATTTTTGATGATTATTCCTATAATTAGTGTTTGGAATCTTATATTATTGCGTCCGTGGAAATTTTATCCACCCGCGTAAAGTGACAAATCCACGGCGACCGTACTATAGGAGAAAGGTTAACCCTTTACCCAACGAATCGGCCGCATCCGCCCGCGTAATATGCAAATTCAGCAGTTGAAAAAATATTATTTTTCAAAAAAATTCAACAAAACCATATCATGTGACCCCTCGATCCAACGAGGGGTCCCGTGATATGGTTTTGTTGAAATTGTTTGAAAAATTTGAAAAAAAAATGATATTTGAAATAATAAATTTTGATATCGTCTGCGTTGGGTAAAGGGTTAAATCGCGCTGATAATTGATACATATTACTCCTATTGACACGGCAGAATGTTCGTTTTAACCATTTTGTGACATTAGTCGGCCACATGGTCGACTTTTGCTACAACATTGGCAACTCTGGGTACTTGCAGGAGAAGTAATTGCTAGTTCGACAGCACTGGAAAACAAAATGGCCGTACCGTAAACATGAGACAGTAAATGTCGACAATTACCATCATTACTGCGTCAATGTGTTCACTCACATAAAGCTTTCTTGATTTTTCATCTTTAATGTGGTTTTTGTGACCAGAGACTCTTTTTGTGAGGTAATTACTTTTGTCAATGTTCTCTTCTTTGCAGCCCAAACACTCTATAAAGTTCAGGACTTATGATGATGCACATGTGAGGGGTGTTTTTACAACAGAGGGGAGGTGGTATTTTGAAACTTGAATGAATTTCCCTCGATTACAGAGTCATTCAAAGTTCAATCAAATTTCCAAAACATTTTTAATATAAAATTGTTTAATATATAATTAAAGTGGAAGTCGTACATTAATATCTTTGAAAGATGAAGAATACCCATATCCACATATGCCGCTTTGTTGAGAGTAAGTATTTCTTTTCTAAGTGTTTCTTTGACCTTATCCACTGCTACTAGATTCTCATTAACCCTTTACCCAACACAGACGATTTCAAAATTTATTATTTTAAATATAATTTTTAAAATGTTTTAAAAAAAATTTCAACAAAACCATATCATGTGACCCCTCTTTGGAACGAGCTCGTTCCAAAGAGGGGTCACATGATATGATTTTGTTGAACTTTTTCGAAAAATAATATTTTTTCAGCTGCTGAATTTGCATATTACGCGGGCGGATGCGAGCGAGTCGTTGGGTAAAGGGTTAAAGATCTTGCAAGATACAAATGTTGGTTTTGAAGAATATTTTAAAAGTTTAACATCAAACACGTTTTCGTAATTTTTTCACAGCTTTTCCAAAAGCGGAATTATTTATAAGCTTGAAGAAATCTTTTTCAAATGGGTTTTTTGCTTCTTTTCTGTACAAGTATTAACGTCAATACACTCCTGTAGCCATGGAGACTGTTTAAACTTTAGAACTCTAAGTACTTTAGTTACTTTTAGTCCGACATTCATCATATACAATTGTAGATTTCTATAATATATAATATATAAATCTTTTGTTTCAGACACTAAGGTCCATAATGAACAAAAAAAAAAAAAAAAAAAAAAAAAAACAAAAGAAAAAATAATAGTAATTTAAAACAGATACGTAGGCATAACTTGAAAATCTGCATTCGATAAATCACGATGGCGATACTGTTTATAAACAGCGAGCAAATTTATGTCTGACTCATAGGGCGTTGAAACTCAGTATACATGTAACTTTAACTGTACGACAAAAACAAAGGCAAGTACCAGCTGATCACATGCATCGGCAGGTCCTTACCGTGGAAATATCAACAGAGATTACAAAGGACACCATTAAGAGATAATAAATTTTAAAGACAGTATTGTCAATAGTACAGGACGTCATTCCAAGACTTGACTAGGGGTGACGTATAGGCGAGGTCTGAGTTTATCAAACATCGGATAATTCCATTCTGCATGGCAGCAATTCTTTCTCTAAAACTAAAAATAAATCTTCTTCTGAGAGTAAGTAAGGTTGGAATTCTATCTAACACAAACATGTTACGACCTATTTTGTTTTATTCGCCAGATGTGGGACTAGTTTGGATACACCACCACCAATAGATATTTTATATATATTTATTTTATCAGTTTACAATAATCTGATAGCATATTATCATCTATCCACAATCTTTCGGGTACTAGTATATATTCATTTTGTTCATTATGGAGTGTGTGAGGATTATTGTCCTCCCTGATGGGTACGGGTGTGGGATGGAAAAATCTCACCCGAGGGCAAGATATTTGGGCCAGACACGAGGCTTGCCGAGTGTCTGGACCAAATATCTTGTCCCGAGGGTGAGATTTTCCCATCCCACACCCGTATTCATCTGGGATTATTTTTCTCCCCCCACCATACAGCGGTTACGTTAGCCAGAGGTAATCGGCGGTCACGTGCTGATATAATCAACTCATTTGGTATTCGTTGTTTTGAAAAACTAATGACACCATCGGAAAGAGCATACAAAAGTTATGTATATACCAAAGGTATATACCACGAAATCAATTAGGAACGGTGACATCTTGGGGTTTAAAGAGTTTCAGAGCATCAAACTTTGAACACACGGCATTCTGATGACGTCAATATGAATTAGTAGGTAGCCAAATACTATGCATCGCGTCATAATAACGTTATAAATGTATAACGTCACCTGGGTGGGGTGGGATACATCTGTCTCTCCCTGCTATCTCACCCTGGACATGCAGTGGGGGGAGAAATTCAATAGCTACTTCTAACATAATCCCCCTCTAACTGTCTTCTTTATATTTTGCTAGATCTATTTATTTTTTTAAATTTGTTTATCGATCAACCATTTAAAACCTCCTCTGCGTAAATATTGTGACATTGCCCAACCATACAGATTATTAGCATCCAAATACATAATATACTTAGGTGAGCGCCTTCGTCATAGATTTCACGTATTTTTTGAGCGCTTTACTATTCCTGTGTGTAATATTTGATATTCCTCGACACATGCCCTTCTCAATAAATTGAAACATGTCAACATCTATCATTAATTCAAGTTTAATATTTGATATCCCTCGACGCATGCCCTTCTCAATAAATTGAAACATGTCAACATCTATCATTAATTCAAGTTTAATAGTGCACACCCACGCAGTGGCGTGTGCGCACATAGGTGATGGGTACGTGTCCATGATTTTATAATTTTTCTATATACCATGCAACAGAGTTTGGGGTGCCATCTGGCGGCGTGGCTCTCCCACTGGCAAAAAACCCAGAATCATTGTAACGGATACTTAATTGTTTTTTGCCTTTCAAAGGACATTATGTAAAATATACTGTTGCAGAATGCTGGAAACTATGATAAATAATCAAGTAATGAAGTGACTTTCGAAGTTAGGTAGTTGTTGGCGAGTTAGGTATTGTTTGAAAGTTCGAAGTGCCAATGCCGTCCGTTGCCGGTTTCGTCAGATTTAAAGCCCAGTTTCAATTTTAATTGAGAACGTACACTTCACAAATTGTTGACAACGAATAAAAAATAAAACAAGTAATTTATTGACACTTTTAGTGGGCCTTTTTCATTTGTGGGGAACTTAGCGCGATTTCCTTAGAAACAGCCGGAGTTCGGATGAATTCAAGTTATGTAAACGTAAGGTCTGGGGAAATCTTTGTTCTCTAAACACGGGCATGCAATCTTGTAATAAAATTTTACAGAAACAGACATGAACGCGAACAGCGATACCTATTCATTTATTTCCTAGATTTTTCTTCACAAGTTCACTAGATCCAGTCTATGAACTATTTTTACCAATGATACAATACAATGTCAGTTTAAGACGGTCAGAATTACAGTGTAGCGGCCAGCCAATTTTGTGATCCGACGTGTTTTCCTGAAGACTAAATACCAGAATCACTCGGAATTCCCATTTAAATTACATGCACACTTCCTCTGTGTTTTGGTAAACAATGTTTTAATTCCTGGATGATTTAGGCATTGCAACCAGAATAGAACTGAATTCATCTTCAAACTTGTCAATGTCGCCCTCCTCGTCTGACCAACATCTGGAGGTGGGGATTCTGATATTTAGACTTGAGCATGTTTCTCCAAAAATGGCAAAAAACGTTTGAAAAGCCTAAATACCAACCTCCCCAGAACCGACCTCTAAATAATATTTGGCACTGCACTACAGAATCAATATTTGATGGTTTCAGGCATTTTAATGGTGCTATGAGATAACAACATATGACCTGCACTGTCTTGCTGTTGGAAAAATATTAAAAAAATCAATGTGTAATGTTTTATCAGAGACACACCCTACCAATGACTCAAAGTGCCTCAATTAAGAAATGTGAGGGATTTAAAAAATTTTATTTTTTTTTACAAATATTGCAAAATATTCATCAAACACAATGTGAAATATCTTAAGAAGCCAGAATGTGATTTAAAAACTATCAGAAATGTGAAATTTAATATCATAAGAGGTTTGTTTTGTGTCAACATCAATTAATTTATGAATTATATCATAATTTGTGATGAAAGTGGTTATGCTGGGGGTCTAGGGGACACATTCAGGGCTATATTTTACCACATCAATATGTAGAAGAAAATTTGACATAATTTGTTAGGATAAAATGTCACTGTCTATTGATATTGGTGATTTATATAGCTGCAACACCAGTTTTTAAATAAAAATTGACATTCATTTTGTTTTGTGTGGAGTGGAGGGGTGGGTGGGTGGTGAACACCACGCTTTCTCTTGCAGTATGGTTAAATGAGACAGATTTTTCCCAAAACTATTGTCTGCTGATGCAGATTTTAGTTTTATTTTGGGATTGGGGTAGTTTTTAAAGAAAGCAGTGAATTCTCATGCAGAAATGACTCTTTTATCAAACGAAAGAGATAAAATGTATCTTTGGAAGGATTAGAATGTAGGTTAAAATCCCCCCTACAAAAAATACCCCCAATCATTTTTACACAATTAGCAAAAATTCCTCCCACAGTTTTTGAGTAGTACCACATTCTCTCACATTATTTTAAGAGCAGTACAAAAATCCCCCTCCCGGCCTCTTACACCAAAAGGTTAAAAGGCAGTCCAAAAGGATTTAAAAACTTATGTATTTAATTTGTAAATTACATAAACACTCATCACTATTTACAAGAAAACATGCCTCAATAACTATGTATCAACACAGTTATTTAGTTATTGGAGTTTAAGGACACTTTCAACAGCCAGTGTCACCTCTTGTCGGACAGTTTTGTGGGTAGAGGAAACTAAAGTGCACCGAGAGAACCACCTGGTAACAGTGAGCAATTATCCAACGTGCTAACTCCACACAAGTAAAGTTAGCATTGATTGAAGCGACAAGTGCTCGGCCTCAAGTGGTAAAAAGCTTTGGACATTTTTGTATGGCTTTAAATGTACATGTACTTCTAAAAAATTAAGGGGTGGGGGATTTTTGTTCACCAGAAATTATGGAGGGAGGAACAAGGTGGGGGGGGGGATTTTTGCGCATTGTGTGAAAATGATTGTGGGGGGGGGGGATTTTTGCGCATTGTGTGAAAATGATTGGGGGGGGGGGGGGGTAATTTTTGTCAGGGAAAAGTTTTGTAGGTTACCCTTAGAAAGGTTTGGGTTTGAGTATAGGAAATAAGTAAATGTACATTGTAAATGTACATGTATTTTGGCTTCCAACACTGATTTAATTATATTTTTTTGGATGTTACACATATTTCACTTTTAAATGTTCATTCGAGAACCACAGACTGAATAATACTGTTTTATTTTTGGAAAAGTTATATTTTTGTCACAGTCGGCAATAAAGGCCATATATTGCCAAGCCAAAAATAATGCAGTTAAATGCATCTTGAGCAAGTGTGGGATCCAGAACTGAGAAGCACACTATAACCTATGACAAATACATGTACACATGTAACCACCTTTTTTACACTATTAACACATCTAATGAAACCATGCTTTCCCCTCATTGTGCTTGTGATAGAGTGGATTCCAACTATATTCCAACCCTCTCCCAAATCACCATCCAAACATTTAGCCAGAAAACCCATACTTCACTTGTATTCGATGAACAAGCTCATTCCAATAAGGGGGGCATAAGCTATGTTTTTGATGCCAAAAATGCAAAACAAAATTAACATTGAATGGCAATTTTGGTGAATGGTGCTAGCCGGTTTTGGCCATTACATTGAGTGAATGATTAATAGAAGCTTTCTCCATATTATGATGTTAACCCTTTACCTTACATGAAAAGAAGACAGCACTTTTGAATAACTAATTTCTTTTCATTTTTTTTCGTCAAAAACATAGTTATGACCCCACACTGGATTGAGCTGAACGAGCTCATTCCCATGAGGGGTCATAAGCTATGTTTTTGGTGCAAAAATAATGAACATTGAATGGCAGTTTTGGTGAATGGTGCTAGCCTGTTTTGGCCATTACATTGAGTGAGTGATTAAAAATGTTAAACAATTTCTTCATTCACAGAGTATTTTGGAACATAAATTTGGGGAAAGGGGGTGGGGGTACAGTGGGAAAAGTAACAAACTTGCAAATGTGAATGAATGGCTTCTGTGCACAGCTACCAATATAGTAGTTTGATACTAGTGCTGTCAGGGTCCCCATGTTATAGCACAAAACTGCATTGACAATTGTCCCTCTACCACCCATACTAAACCCTTCAGCTGATGAGAAAGTTAACAGCATCCACTCTCAGTTTCCTATGATTTGCTTTAGTTCTGCAGCACTCAGGGTCCACTGAGTTTTTTTCTTTTTTGACAATCCTGTCCTGGCTCTTCTCCCTATATTTTTCATTGTATGTCAGTCAGTATTCCTATGTACATGTAGAATGTCACTTTCAAAATATGTGATTGCATGTCTGTCTGTCCATCATACCATTCCTATGTACATGTAGACTGTCTCTTTCAAGATATGTGATTGCATGTCTGTCTGTCCATCATGCAAAGTGTTGGTTTGTTTCCATTTGCACAGTTCTACATTTTCAATAACTGGCAATTGACCCCCCCCCCCCCCCCCCCCCTCACACACACACCCATACACAATTATATTAAACATTAAAGAGCACAACATTCCTGAAGTAAATATCCGAGTCACCCTCACTGGATACTAGGCATGCATGCATTTTCCCTAATTTCACCCTTTTTATCAGAATGGGTGCCTGCAGGGATTAAATCCAAGGTTGTAAATGAGCTCTTGTGGGTACATGTACTTGCAGGACATGCACATCACTACAGAATCAATATTTGATGGTTTTAGGCATTTTAACAGTGCTATGCTATAACATAGGAGCAGTGCTCAGCTGGTCATGATGTTGGAAAAAATCAGTGTTTAATGTTGTGTCGGTGCCACACCAATGACTCTAGGTGTCTTAACTGAGAAAGTGAGGCCTTTTTTCACAAGAATGGCAAAACACTCATCAAGTGCAATGTGAAATATCTTCAGAAGCCAGAATGTGATTTAGAAATTATCACAAATGGGAAATTTAATATCACAAGAGGTTTGTTATATGTCAACATCAATTAATTTATGAATTTCATCATAGTTTTTGATAAAAAGGGGCATACTAGGGAGACACCTTCAAGGCTATCTTTTGCCACATCAGTATGTTGAAGAAAATTTGACATCAGTTGTTAGGACAAAATGGTACTGTCTACTGATATTGGTGAATTATATATATGTAGGCAACCCCAATTTTTCAATCAAAATTGACATTTATATGGTTTCATGGGGTTGGAACACCACTCTTTGTATTGCTGTATGGTTAAAGGAGACAATTTTTTCCTCAAAGTATTACATGCTGATGCAGATTTTAGTTTTATTTGGGGATTGGGTTAGTTTTCAAAAAAATCTACATGAATTCCTTTAGGTAACAGAGCAAAGCAGAGTAGAAAAATGTATTGGAGGCAACAGCAGTTTTTAAGCCATTTGACACAGTTTGGACAGTTTTCTTTAAAAGAACAAATTTCCCATGTTTTTAACTCAGTGGAAGCCAAAAGTTGAATTCTCATGCAAAAATGACTCTTTTGTCACATGAAAGAGGTAAAATGTATCTTTGACAGGATTGCGGTTGATTAAGGAAATACATAATTTGGCTTCCGAACCTGATTTAATTATTATTTTGAGAGATTATTTCACATTTAAAAATTCATTGGGGTACCACACACCTTACAGTACTTTTTTATTGTTTTGAAAAGTATGTTTTGTCATCATCAGCAATAAGGGCTATATATTGCAAGCAAATTCACATCTTGAGCAAGTGTAGCCTCCAGTGGCACACTACAGCCCCCAGCAAATGCCAAATAACAACCTATTTTACCCCACATGTACACATGTATTGATAAATGTAATTAAACCATGGTTCCCCATCATAGTACAGGGGCAGAGGGGGTGCCAATCTTCCAACCCCTTCCAAATCACCATTCAAACCCACAGCCAGAAAACCCATATTGCACTTTTTTTTACTGGCATTTAGATGTTTGCCTGAATTATGCTGTTAACCCTTTACTTACATGTAACATGAAAAGCTGATTACCCTTGCCCACAAACTTATTGACTTACTAATTTTTTGTGCCAAAAACATGACTTTTTACACCATTGGAATGACCTTATTCCAATGAGGGGTCATAAGCTATGTGTTTGACACAAAAAAACAAGAAAATAATGAACATGGAATGGCAATACTTGTGAATAGCACCAGCAGCTTTTGACCATTATATTTGGTAAAGGGTTAAAAAGTGTTAGAAAATAATTTCTTCATTGAAAGGGTATTTTAGAACACTAATTTGGGGGTAAGGTACAGTGGAAAAAATAACACAATAAAGTTGCAAATGTGAGTGAATGGCATTTGTGCACAGTCTAGTACTAACAAAGTAGTGTAGTACTAAATTTTCCCTCTTATTTGATGCACAACCCCCTGTTTTGGGGTCAGAAAAAGTTCTCTGAAGGGTTATACTTGACAAAGATATTTGAATCCCAAAATTAAAGAGATGCGATCAAATTTTGTTCAGATCGAGCATTGTTGTCACGGTTCCCATGTTACAGCACAAAACTACAGTGACAGCTGTGAAATATTGTTCTCTCCTTGAATCAAGTCCCCCACCCACCTGCCCATACTGAAGCCTCAGTTGATGAGAAACAATTGGAAAGACTGTACAGTATGTTTTGGAAACTAAAGTCAATCTCATACACTCTCAGTTTCCTATGATTGGCTTAGGTACTGCAGAACTCAGGGTCCATTGAGGTTTTTTTCCATTTGACAATCTTGTCCTGGCTTTTCTAACAAAACTTTCCATTGTATGTCAGTTTTTATTTCTGTGTAGACTTTCAAAACACTAAAAAAAACAATTTTTTTAAGCAAATATCTCATTCATCCTCCTTGGAGACATATTTTCCACATTTTCACACTTTTTATCAGAATGGGTGTTTGTGGGGATTAAATCTAAGGTTGTGAAAGTGCCCTAATGGATACTTGCTGCTCAAGCACAGCACCACAGAATCAATGTTGGATGTTTTTTGGCATTTTAACAGTGCTAAGAGATACCACATGAGCAGTACTGGTCATACTGTTGAAAAAGCAGTGTTTTATGTTTTTGTCAGTACCATACCAATGACTCCCGTGCCTTAACTGAGAAAACTGACTTCTTTAGCTCATCTTGACAAAGTCAAGCTGAGCTAATCTCATCGCTCTCCGTCCGTCATCCGTCAACACCATGTTTTGGTCTTCTCCTCCAAAGCCACCAGGCCAATTCAAGTGAAAGTTTTTGTGAGTGATGGTCCCAAAGGGGCATTTCATTTTTGTTCACCTCATACACTCTCAGTTTCCCATAGGGAGGGAGTGGGGGAAAATGCTCCAAAATATTTATAAAATCTTCTCAAGAACCAGTGTGTTTTGGCCCCGCCCAAAATTTCTATTTTTCTGAACCGATGGTCCGGTGTGAACCAAATTTGGTGTTTGGTATTATTAGGTCATAAGTGCTTGACCCAAGCAAAAAAAAAAAAAAATTCCTGCATCCCCATGGGAACCCAGGAAGCTAAAAATAGAAATATTTTCAAACGCCCATATTTCCCAAACCACACGGATCAGAGAGCTGTTATTTGGTATGAAGTATCTTGCGGACCAGTAGAATTGAATGGTAAAAAACAATTGCCATCAGTTATGTTAGGGTGCTCTGTAATGGGCATCGAAAAAATGCTGAGTCAGCATATTTGCAAAATTTAAAAAAAATCTTTTCTCCGGAACCAATCATCAGAAACTTTTGATATTTGGTATACAGCATTCATAGGGAGGAGGGGGGGGGGGGGGCAAATAAAAGTTTGTTGAAATAAAGGTCATTGGTTCATATATGGGCTCTCTACATGAGCCCAAAGTTTTAACATAGGGTAATATGGGGACATTCTTTAAAAATCTTCTTCAGAACCACCAGTCAGAATCTTTTAATGTTTGGTATACATCATTGTTATGAGGGTCAGAATCAAACCATTTCCCTAGGTTAATATTTGGGCTTTCTACGGAAGCCCAAGTTTTATCTTTGTTCAATATGGAGGGTAATTTAAAAAAATCTTCTTCTTCAGATCCACCAGTCAGAATGCTTTGATATTTGGTATGCAGCATCTCTAAGGGGGTCAGATTCAAGTTTGTTCAAATCAGATCCCTAGGTGTATATTTGGGCTCACTATGATAGCCCAAATTTTTACTTAACGCAATATGAGTAAGTTTCTTTAAAAATCTTCTTCTTCAGATCCACCAGTCGGAATGCTTTTATATTTGGTATACAACATCTCTAGGGGAGTCAGATTCAACTGTGGTCAAATCAAGAGCCTGGGCTAATATTTGGGCTCTCTATGAGAGACGGAATTGGCCATTTTGCTGAAGAATTAAAAATTTTGTATTCAGTACCCTCTAGAGGTGTGTAACTAAGATTAATCCACATAGGTTGTATCAAGGGGCTTCGTAGGTGAGCTCTACATTTTACTTTATGATCAACCGAAGAAAAGGCATGATGCCCAGATTATTTTTGTCACTCCTGAGGGTCTCAAGGATTGACAGTGTAGCCTATGGAGATGGCTTGCTTAATGTAGACTCATTCTTGGACTCTGTTTAAATTGTGTTCTGTTCAAGATGAGCGCATCAGGCCCCGTGGGGCCTCTTGTTTCTCTTTTTTTTACAAAAAATTGCAAATGATTCACCAAACACATGATGTGAAATGTCAGTCTTCAGAAGCCTGAATGTGATTTTAAAACGATCACAAGTAGGATATTTAATGTCACAAATTGTTTGTTTTGTGTCAATATTAATTAATTTATGAATTATGTCATTTTTTTATGAAGAGGGATATACTGGGGGAGGTGGGGGGGGGGGGGGGGGTCACATTCGTTGAGGGCTATTTTTTTAAAAAATGTTACCACATCAGTGTAAATTTCCCATTTGTGATAGCTTTTTCGCAAGATGTTTGTTTTGTGTCAACATCAATTAATTTATGAATTATATCATAGTTTTTTATGAAAAGGGTGTGGGGGGGGGGGGGGGGGGGGGGTGGTCACTTTCATTGAGGCCTATTTGTTACCACATCAGTATGTGCAAGAAAATTTGACATCAGTTGTTAGGATAAATGGCAGTGTCTGTATTGCTGAATAATATAGCTGCAACCCCAATTTTAGAAACAAAATTGACGTTCACGTTTGTTTCATGGCGTGGGGGGGGGGGGGGGAGTGGGACACAATTTCTCTAATCTATTGGAGCAATGGACGCAAAATCAGTTTATTTAAGGACGTGTGAAAGGCATCAATAATTAGGCCACATTGAAACTCTTTTTTTCAAATTTATTTCCCCTTCACCTTGTGTGAGGACAATAATAATCTATGTGAATCATTGAATTGTGATCAATCACGAAACGAACGTCAACTCAACAACTCTATTTATAGAAATGATCCGCATCGCCGGTATTTCTAAAATGAGTCCGCAGGTAGAAAAAGGGACCGTAAGAGTCCGTAAGAGACCGCAAGTAAACTATGGGGGTTAATGTTCTGAAATGAATGGTTTCTGATTGAAAACAGTATAGATAATACACATCCGAAATTTGGTATCGATATTTCAACTTTAACCCCTAAAATTTTACTATTAATGTATAGCGCGTTTTCAAACTTACGGGCCAAAGAGTCCGCAAATGAACTACTCGTCCTAAAAATATCAAATGAACGGTTTCTGATTGAAAATATAATATATATAATACATATCCGAAGTTTGGTGTTGATATTTCAACGTTAACCCCTAAAATTTCACTATTAATGTATAGCTCGTTCACAAACTCATGGACTCATAGTGAAGGTTTTTTGTTGAAACATTCGACTGAAAATAGGAAACTAAATGAATAGAATTAAATGAGAATGTCTAATGATATCACATAAAATGAAGAGAAATAGCCGGTTTATGCTTTTTAAAACTGGCAGCAATTGCTTATCAAATAATATTACTGTCTTACTTTTGTTAACGATTCCTATTTCCTACCGCCCCAAGAGATTCTTCTTTTAAATAGCGAACCCGGACCAGAAGAAACGGATAAATTACCAAATAACGGCGACGTTATTTCGTAAATCCTCGACGGAAAACCGGTGACGTTTTTTCTCTCTCGAGTCTGGCAAATAATCGACAACATTGGTGTCATTAAATTGAGAAAGATCGGATATCACACATAAATCTGCTATTACGCACCCCCCCCCCCCCCCCCCCCCCCCCCCCCATCCTGCAAGTATAAATATCTCGATATTAAAATGTCTTGCCTGATGTTCCCTGTATGGGTTAACTTGGAGGAGGGGGGGGGGGGGGAGAGCATATGGCTGATTTTTAGCCCACCGAAGGGAACTTAACTTATCACTTGCCGTCCGTCGTGAACTTTACATTATTGACTTCTCCCAAACTACTGGACCAAATTGAACCAAATTTGGTGTGCATGTTCCTTTTCATATGTCAATTCAAGTTTGTACAAATAACCTTGCCGCGCCGAACCACAAGGGGCATTACTCTGCTAGCACCCATACATTTTTTAAAAAAAAATAAAAAATCTACTTCTCCAGAACCATCATTGAGCTCCCTCTAGGAGCCCGAATTTTAACTTGGTGAAATATGAGGAAATTTCTTTAAAAATCTTGCATATTTGGTATGAATGCTTTCATATTTGGTGTACAACATTTCTAGGGGTGGGGGGGGGGGGGGGGGCAGATTCAAGTTGGTACAAATCGGGTCCCTCAGGTAGTATTTGGGCTCTCTATTGGAGCCCAAAGTTTAACTTTGTGCAATTTGAGAAAATTTCTTTAAAAATCTTCTTCAGATTCAGATCCACTAGTCAGAATCCTTTCATGTTTAGTATACAACATCTATAGGGGGGGGGGGGGGGTCAGATTCAAGTTTGTTCAAATCGAGTCCCTGGGTTTATATTTGTGCTGCCTATGGCAGCCTGAATTTTAACTTAGTGCAATATGAAATGAAATGAAATGAAAATGAAATTTATTCGCAGTATACAAATATTTTTACAATAATAGTGCATAACAGAATTTTTTTAAAAGTGTTTATATGTATACTGCTGGGAAATGGACATAGTCTAGTGTCTGTCTTCCCGTCATTCACAGGGTAAAATATGTACATATATACAATATTGAAACATGCAGAGAAAATGGTATATGGCGAAATATTAAGATAAAATAAATATTAAGGTAAATAGATAAAATCTGAAAGAAGAGAAAAAAAAAAAAATAAATAAAAATAAAAATGAATTATTTTATTTTATTTGATCCTTATCTTATTTTATTTATTTATTCATTTTTTTTTTTTTTTGAACAGCAGAATCCGATTTTACAGAAATTTATTTTTAGTATTCTTTTTTATTGTTGTATTTTTTTAAAGATTATTTCTCTTTTTAATTGTATTTGTATATTTATATTGTTTATTTACTTTTTATTTCTTGACCCCTTTTTTGTTTTGTTTTGTTTTTTTTGGCTTTTTTTTCCCCACATATGTTACCAGATCTGAATGC
>CM062297.1:88162176-88368421 GCA_031216915.1 Pictodentalium vernedei | reverse complement strand
GTGTAAGCTATATGCTATACATCAAAGTTTAGTGTTTACAAAACTATTCCAACGGTTTTATATTTTATAACAGGATTGAACTAAAATGTGTTTATTTGTATTTCACAATGAATTTTATAAAAGGATTGAACTTAAAATGTGTTTATTTTTATTTCACAATAGATCCCTATAACAGTGTTTCACATGGCCTGTTCAACACCTATTCTGATTATAAATCATAATCTGCAAATTGTTTGTAGTTATTCCTGCAGCCATAAGCCAAATTAAAGCATTTATTATTGCAATTCTTTCCCAGAATATTCTTGATTATTCTAAGATTTCCTTTAATGCCAGTTCAAGACAAGGAATAACCTAGAATATTTTGGGTGGAATATTCTAGTTTATTCCTATTCATGCATTATCCCACATTCTAGTATATTCCAGAATACTCTAGAATAATAATACTGGAATATTCTAGAATGTTCCTGCTGTGAAATATTCCAGTTTATTCTTATTTTATTCTTCTTCATGCATTATTCTAGATTATTCAAGGTGCTATTCCTATTCATGCATTATCCCATATTCTAGTATATTCCAGAATACTCTAGAATAATAATACTGGAATATTCTAGAATATTCCTGCTGTGAAATATTCCAGTTTATTCTTATTTTATTCTTCTTCATGCATTATTCTAGATTATTCAAGGTGCCATTTAACATTCTTGTTTATTCTAGAATATTCTAGAATAAAATATTGGAATATTCTAGAATATTCAAGAACAATATTCCAGAATATTCCAGAATAATTCTGGAATATTCTAGAATAATTCCTGGTCAAGAAAGCGGGGTGAGGTTAGAATGAGTGTTTTTGGGGGGAGTCCAAATTCTAGATGGCCGCCGGCAGCTATTTTGTACTGAAAATGAAATTACTGCAATCAGTTTTTTGTACAGAACTTCTGTATGAAAGTTCTGATTTGAATAAATTTTTGTATGATTGTTTAGTAACATGGAATACATCACATAAAATACAGTTTTTTTTCTTGTACAGAAATTATGCAAATTAGACAAACTTTGATTTATTCAGTACTACTTACAGTTAAAACTAGAAGTCCTGTCCCGTATTCTGCACTAATTTGAAATAATAGCGCGTTAGGTTAGCGCAGCAAATCATCAGAGAATTACATCTGATGCACGGTAGTGTATCGCGATTTCTGCAGAATTGTAACGCGCGACGGCTGATTGATATTCAGCACTTGAAACAGGCAATCAACAGTTATTAAGTCGCACGTCCTACTGACATGAGGTGGCAATTAAATATTAGAATTAGATACTAAGAGGACGAAATGATGTTCATTCATCTGCTCCCCCCCCCTCCCCCCCACACACACACACTTCTCATTATCAATTCATTTCGCGACAATACAAGAAGTATTTAAAAACGCGTATTGCGTGATTTTTGTTTTCGAAGATTAATGAGAAAATCATGCTGGTTGATTCAGGACGGCTAAACCTTGAGAAGGTAGAAGTAATGACGTTTTTATTTCGAGAATTTTTAGCCTAGTATGCATGAATCGCAGCCGTTCTTATGGAGGAACTATGAGAAAACAAGCATGGTTGGAAACAAAAGAACGCTCTCCACAGCCTACCGAACTGACAGTGTATCGAAAGTGTTGCGAGCGAATTAAGAAATCGGAATGCTCAGATATTTATAAAGAAAGTTTCAATTTCAAGAGATAGTTGGTGTTCTGTAAAAACAAAATATACATTTGGGTGAAAGCTGAAAAAGAAATTAATTATTCGTCGAGAACTTTGAAAATCAACAAAAAGAAAAAGATCCCCCCCACCCCCACACAGTCCCTTTCCGGGGCAGAACCCTCAAGTCCTCATGTACCCTTATCCCCACACAGAGGAAAGCATGAGCAGCAAACTGCCAATTCCTCACACACCACAACTCCTCATCCCCACGCTAGCTTCGTTTTTTTTTAAGTAAACGCTAAAAAAAATTCTCAAATTTGGCTGGTGGCCAATGCCACGTGCACCTTCGATCATTGAAGGTAAAACAAGGTTAACATTATGAGTTAGATTAAAAACGTCGATGCGTAATTATTTTGTGTGAGTTCATGTGATGGGGTGGGGGTGGGATTTTATATCTGCCCCCCCCCCCCCCCTACCCGCTAACACAAGTTTCCACCACTGCATGGTTCGAATCGATGGGCATGCGGTGTTAACAATTTATGATTGATAAGGGTGGGCCTACCCTTCACAACACTTTTTCTGGGACCTACATTCCTACTCTTCCATATGTGGTCAGTTAAATTTGGCCTTTTAAAATTCATAGTACGGCATTTTTAAATTTCTCTCAAATACTGGCAATAGCTATGGAATATTAAACCCTTGGGCTTGCCATGTATATATATTTTATTTTTATTTTAGAAAGATATCAATGAAACATTTCAAACAATCATTGTCAATATTTAATGGAGTGTTGAAAAAGCTTGAGCAACTGAAAAATGTCCACATGCTCATGCTAGAAATCAATTAAAATCAGTTTTTTTTATTTTCTGTCCGCGGGCGGCTTTTTTGGGGTGAATTGATATTCTGACGCATTTCACTTGATAGGTTAATATGTCGTGAGAGAGCATTTCCAAATGACTGAGAGCAATCAAAAGCCTGTAACAAACTATTTATTCGTGAAAAAATATCTGAAAGAATGTTTTAGAAAGCTCAGTGAGCATGAACATTGTGAACAATTTTCTCGTCCACATCTTGACACGTGGTTTGAGACGTTGAAACTTCATCTTTCTGTTTCGTACCACAGGTGACTCGACCCATCGTTCTTGTGAATTTCTCGTACACCGTTAACGACTGTACTTCTGATTGTGGATATTCTGTGACGTGTCTGAAACCCATCCACGGTACATGGTATATGCTTTTGTACTGAAACACCAACAAAGTGGAATTTCCAAGCATTCTGGATTGTGTTATGTGAAAGAAACATTCTCAACTTCAAGTGAGCTTCGAACCAATATAAAAAAACCCAATCAACAGAACCATACTGTGAGTTCCTTGTGTTTGCTTTGTCACAGAAACTGAGAATATCATTCGGGTGGATATTCCACCCCTGGAGTGATTTGCAGACACCCCAATTATAAGGAGAATAACTCGGGTCATCTGGCGAGTAGATGAGTACAAGTGCCAAGTGGTGTTTCCTCGGGTTGAAATTTGCAGGACTTCAGTCCGATATTCCAAACAGTGGGTGGGGGAGGGGAATTGTATAGACTCATCCCACACAAGACCCTATCATATCTCTAATATAGGCGTACAGTTCATTTACAATGAACTGCCATTAAACCATGTGCACGGTGAAGTTTTTACTCTGCACACTTGAAAGTTGTTAGTTTTAATTTTCTTAAATTGTCACCAGTTCTTTTGATTATTCAAGTTTCTTGCTCCACATTCATGGAACAAATATGATTATTATTTATTGGTGCTGAAGGCTACATCAGAGGATTGCGCTATATTGTGGACTGAACAGGAAGGATTTTCTGCGGCAGTTTTTCAGGTAGCAATCAGTAATGTTGGCAATTACCATCTGTGCGTTTTTTGAACAACAGAAGGTGTGAATAAGCTTTGAAAACACTCCTGTCAATATACTAAGCTCCCGTTTTATGACTTCAATTTGGAAATGGGTTACTTATAAGAATTAGGTGTCAAATTTATATTTATGTTATTTTATCATCAGTGATTAAAGAATAATGATGAAGAATGATTGAAAAGAACTGATCCGGAGAAAAATCCGTTTGGGATAAAAAATTAAAATAAAAAAAACTCATTTTTTCCGGCTGTTTTAGGCCTATTTGTTTAAAGGGATTGAAATTCCTGTCCCAAACGCTGAAATTTTTAGAAATTAAATATTTCTAAATCAACAGGTTCAACCCGTGTTCTTATATTTAAAAAAAAATCCCTGATTTTTACAAATTTATTTTGAAAACGGAATTTTTGCAAATTTCAGCGAATTTTGTTGCTTAGCGTTCTCATCTACGGAAGCTTATTAGCTTCACATTGTTTTTAGTTATTAAATTGTAGCTGCAATTTAATAAATTGTACGTATAATTTAGCTAAATTGTCTCATCCCTATTGTTTACTGATAATTTTATAAGATACACTTCACTTACGGTGAGAAGGACAAGACGGTTCGGAAAAGTTGAAGATCGGGTGTGTGTGTGTGTGTGTGTGGGGGGGGGGGGGGTTCAAGTAAGTCGTGTTGGCTTATGACCTATTTTTAACCAGTCTGCACAGGAAGGGGAAGGGCGTTTTCAATCAACATTGAAAAATTATTGTTTATTTAGTCCTTAGACTAATATGAACAAGCACGCCGTTTGCCAAAACAAGAACAACTACCTCCTCAAAAACCCAGCTTGTGACCACCCAGTCATTATTTCAAAATCTTGGGGGGGGGGGGGGGGGAGGGTGTCGGTCCTAAATATTCTGGGGACGGTTTGACTCTGGGACGGGCGGGGTAAAATCGTTCGCCAGCCTTACGGCCTTGCCACTGAAAATGGGTTTGGGTCAAATAGTGGAGACGGGGTTCGGATCAAAACGGTGCGGATCGATTCGGCTAGGGGAGTCTCTGGGCGATTCCCATCGTACTGAATAGCAAGTCGCGGCCTCACTGTGTTTGTTATTATTTGGTGTAGCAAGTGATATGAACAAGGCCTTATATTGGAATGAGAAGGTTTTAAATGATATTGAAAATTTGTTGCGAATTACTTGTTGAAATTCAGACGGAGACTGAGCGGTATTAACGGTATTTGGATGATTTTTTATGGTGTTTTTACGAACAAATTTATCCATATTTTCCAAGTCGAACAGAGTCAGAGATATTAATTAATTGATAAAATGTTGTTGTCAAAACATTTTTATTAGGTTATTTCAAAACGATCACGTGCCGGGCTGTTTGTACATACACATCTCACACAAGTCTCGTCCCCGTGTTCATCAATAGCACGGAATAAAATCATTTAAAAGACGATTATATCCGATTTGGCAATGACTTTGATTTCACTGTCTGGGCTTCTTGTGAAAATTAAAACTGGTCATTTCGACATTTTTTTCTGCGTTTTTTCATTCATTGTCACGACTAATTTACCCGGCGAACCTGATTCGAAATAATATCAACTGATGTCTGAGTCCACTTACCACACATTTCTTTTCCTAATGATATGTGTCGGAGATTGATGTTAATGACCTCGGGAATAGTGCACTACGTTCTGCGTTACATAGCGCAGAAGTTATCGCATGTTTAACGAGATTTACTTGACTGTTCTGCACTAGATAGCGCATTAGCTAACGAGCGTTTTCTGCACTAGACGTGACAGGACTTCTAGTTTTAACTGTATACACAGTAAGTACACATGTCAATACGGCTCGGGCTAGGG
The DNA here is from genome assembly GCA_031216915.1 of Pictodentalium vernedei. NCBI lineage: Eukaryota > Metazoa > Mollusca > Scaphopoda > Dentaliida > Dentaliidae > Pictodentalium > Pictodentalium vernedei. Next base: position 88,363,004 of record CM062297.1, on the reverse strand, counting down.
GCTGTATTTATGAACCGATCTTCACCAAGCTTCTTGGGTACCTTTGTTATCACCTAGGGACGAGAATGAGTGTTTTGGGGTGCGATCCAAAATTCAAGATGGCTGCCAGAGGCCATTTTGTACCAAAATTAGATACAATCAGTTTTTTGTACACAACTTCTATACGGCTCAGGCTAGAGCCCGTATTTATGAACCAATCTTTACGAAACGTCTTGGGTACCTTTGTTATCACCGTGGGATGAGAGGCTATTGAGAGCGAGTGTTTTTGGGTGCAGTTCGAAATTCAAGATGGCCACTAGCAGCCATTTTGTACCAAAATTAGTGCAATCAGTTTTTCGTACAGAACTTCTGTATGAAAGTTCTGATTTGAATAAATTTTTGTATGAATGTTTAGTAACATGGAATACATCACAAAAAATACTGTATAATACAGGTTTTTTTTCTCTTGCAGAAATTATGCAAATTAGATGACCTTTGATTTATTCAGTGCTTCTTATACACTGTAAGTGCCCATGTCAATACACTAAGGCTGGAGGCTGTATTTACAGTTAAAACTAAAAGTCCTGTCCTGAAATGCGCACAAATAGCACGTCGATATGCACGTTAATCTACGCGATATGACCATAGTAAGGTTATCAAATTCTGTAAATATGGCCTGTGCACAAGCAATGTTTCAGCCAATGGACCTCCGGGTAACCCGGAGGTCCATTGGCAGAAACATTGCCCGTGTTTGCTTTGAGTAACCAGAAGAACCTGCCGTGCTTTGGATGCCATTCGATATGGCAATTGCGCGCAATGCGTACGCGCAATTAAGCCGAGATAAGCGCACAGTTCGTGACAGGACTTCTACTTTTAACTGTATGAACCAATCTTCATGAAACTTCTTGGGGTGAGAACAAGTGTTTTTGGGTGCGGCCCGAAATTAAAGATGGCTGCCGGCTTTCACACTGTTGCTTACTGAGGTGAAGTCACTTTACCATTACCAAGCTACCTACTAAATACCAAAGGGAAGATTTTTCAGTGCACTCTTATTACTTCAGTGCCCATAATTCTCAAATATGGCATTAAAACCAATCACATACTTATACTGCTTAAATCTATTCACATAATAAGAATACACTATCAGGGGTGCATTAGCTCAGTAGGTAGAGGTGCAGACTGCAAGCCGAGAGATCCTCGGTTCGAATCCACCTGCGGCAACAGCTTTGTGTCCTTGGGCAAGACACTTCACCCCCACTACCCATGTGGGGGCAAGGTATGCTGTGTACTAAGGCGTACTGCATGTTCTTGGTGCACCTGTCTTCGAACAAGGCTAACCCAGCTTGTGTAGTATGTTGGGGAGCTCACAGTTGCTTGCCATTGCTCAGTGGTTCTCCTGGGGTACTCTAGTTTCCTCCATCCATAAAACTGCCATGGTCACAATAAGCTGTTGTGCAGATAAATGTGACCTTAAACACCAATAAATAAATAATAAAAAGAACACACCACCTCATACCCGTTTAGACTCTCCAGTTTTCATTCACCTTGGTATCCCTCGGTTTGCCTTGGTGTTTAGTATGCCCGCCAGAAAAGGAGTGATTTCTTTTTCTAAAAGAGCAAAACAAGAAACAGTAATTTTTAACAGGTAGTAACGAAATAATTTTCATGAAGCGCACAATTTTATCTTAGTTAATAGCTGAAAAAACGCAGGGTGATATTTGCAAATCTTATTTTATTACTGGCACCAGGTACTGGTAATGGAAATTGCTGTTTGTCATCAATACTTGATCAAGTTTCTGACAAAGCACATTATACTATTCTAGTATGTTAGCGACTGGACATAAGCGCACAATTTGATGTTGGTTTACCACTATATACTGGTGCTTAGCCAGGAAATCTAAGTTACATGTAGGGGCAAGAGTAATATCTAGTGGGAGTGGAGCCGGGTAATAAAGAATATGATGCACAGAATCACCTGAGCCACATAGCAGTGAGATAGGGCGAGGACAAGAGGGTGTGTGACCCTCTCATCAGTGGAGGGGTCGGGTGCACCCACCCCCCCAAAAAAATTTGAAATTCAAGACAGTAAAACACAATTACCTTGACTCTGTGTCCATTTGTGTCCATAATAAGTTGCGAACAAGCATAAATATCTAGATATTAAAATGTCTTTTGGGATGTTCATTATATGGGTTAACAGGAGAGAGGGGTGGGGGCATGAATGAAATTGGGGACCGAATATTCTCAGAAAAAGTATGAGGGCTGAATCTTCCTGTGACTGAATATTCATGAACCCCTTTTTTTCAAACTAAATTGCCCATTACTTATAAAGCACCATAACTAAGGCAAAAACAATACTATGAAATTTACAAGTCTGAAATTCTATAAATTCCAAATAAATTTACACAAATTATATAGCAAAATGAAGGATGTGGTGTATAGAACCCCAAAAGTATGTGTGCGCCTCACACACTGACACACAGTCGACATCAGACATCAGCGGTTCCTGAAAGTGTGCTATCGGTACCATATTTGTACCATAACTGATAATAATAAAATAATATTTCATTAGAACAACAAACACAGGAATTCAAAATGCAGCCTCAAGGCAGCATGGTAGTGAATGCCAACACTGCCCCATTGTCCTTGAAAGGACCTGGAGGAGTCCTTTCCAAATAGGTTTTTGTTTTGTGATACTCTGGATACTCTCCATTTTTAGCTCAACTTTGACAAAGTCAAATTTAAGGTTATGTCATGGCCCATTGTCCATCTGTTCGGGAACAGCAATTCAATACGGCTCGGGCTAGAGGCTGTATTTATGAACCGATCTTTACGAAACTTCTTGAGTACCTTTGTTATCACGTGGGACGAGAACGAGTGTTTTTGGGTGCGGTCCAAAATTCAAGATGGCCTCCAGCAGCCATTTTGTACAGAAATTAGTGCAATCAGCGTTTTTGTACAGAACTTCTGTATGAAAGGTCTGATTTGAATAAATTTTTGTATGAATGTTTAGTAACATGGAGTACATCACATATAATACAGGTTTTTTTCTCGTTGTGAAATTATGCAAATTAGATGAACTTTAATTTATTCACTGCTACATACATGTATACCCAGTAAGTGCACATGTCAATACGGCTCGGGCTAGGCTGTACAGTATTTATGAACTGATCTTCATGAAACTTCTTGGGTACCTTTGTTATCACCTTGGGATGAGAATGAGTGTTTTTGGGTGCAGTCCAAAATTCAATATGGCTACCAGTGGCCATTTTGTACTGAAATTAGGTACAATCAGTTTTTTGTACAGAACTTCTATACAACTTGGGCTAGAGGCCGTATTTATGAACCGATCTTTACGAAATTTCTTGGGTACCTTTGTTATCACCATGATGTTAGAATGAGTGTTTTTGGGAGGAATCCAAAATTCTAGATGGCCGCCGGCAGCTATTTTGTACTGAAATTACGGCAATCAGTTTTTTGTACGGAACTTCTGTATGAAAGTTCTGATTTGAATAAATTTTTGTATGATTGTTTAGTAACATGGAATACATCACAAAAAATACAGGTTTTTTTCTTGTACAGAAATTATGCAAATTAGATGAACTTTGATTTATTCAGTGCTACTTATACACAGTAAGTACACATGTCAATACGGATTGGGCTAGGGGCTGTATTTATGAACGGATCTTCACCAAGCTTCTTGCATACCTTTGTTATCACCTAGGGACGAGAACGAGTGTTTTGGGGTGCGATTCAAAATTCAAGATGGCTGCCAGTGGCCATTTTGTACCAAAATTAGGTCCAATCAGTTTTTTGTACACAACTTCTATACGGCTCAGGCTAGTGGCCGTATTTATGAACCGATCTTTACGAAACGTCTTGGGTACTTTTGTTATCACCGTGGGATGAGAGCGAGTGTTTTTGGGTGCAGATCGAAATTCAAGATGGCCACTAGCAGCCAATTTGTACTAAAATTAGTGCGATCAGTTTTTTGTACCGAACTTCTGTATGAAAGTTCTGATTTGAATAAATTTTTGTATGAATGTTTAGTAACATGGAATGCAGTTAAAACTAAAAGTCCTGTCCTGAAATGCGCACAAATAGCACGTCAATATGCGTGTTAATCTATGCGATATGACAATAGTAAGGCAATCAAATTCTGTAAATATGGCCTGTGCACAAGCAATGTTTCAGCCAATGGACCTCCGGGTAACCCGGAGATCCATTGGCAGAAACATTGCCCGTGTTTGCTATAAGTAACCAGGAGAACTTGCCGTGCTTTGGATGCCATTCGATATGACAATTGCGCGCAATTCATACGCGCAATTAAGCCTAGATAAGCGCACAGTTCGTGACAGGACTTCTAGTTTTAACTGTACATCACAAAAAATACTGTATAATACAGGTTTTTTTCTCTTGCAGAAATTATGCAAATTAGATGACCTTTAATTTATCAGTGCTACTTATACACTGTAAGTGCACATGTCAATATGCTAAGTCTGGAGGCTGTATTTATGAACCGATCTTCATGAAACTTCTTGGGTACCTTTGTTATCACCTTGGGATGAGAACGAGTGTTTTTTGGGTGTGGCGGCCTGATAATAAAGATGGCTGCCAGCTTTCACACTGTTGCTTACTGAGGTGAAGTCACTTTACCATTACCAAGCTACCTACTAAATACCAAAGGGAAGATTTTTCAGCGCACTCTTATTACTGCAGCACCCATAATTCTCAAATATGGCATTAAACCAATCACATACTAGTACTGCTTAAATCTATTTACATAATCAGAATACACCATCAGGGGTGCATTAGCTCAGTAGGTAGAGGTGCAGACTGCAAGCCGAGAGATCCTCGGTTCGAATCCCACCTGCAGCAACAGCTTTGTGTCCTTGGGCAAGACACTTCACCCCCACTACCCATGTGGGGGCAAGGTATGCTGTGTACTAAGGCATACTGCATGTTCTTGGTGCACCTGTCTTCGAACAAGGCTAACCGTGCTTGTGTAGTATGTTGGGGAGCTTACAGTTGCTTGCCATTGCTCAGTGGTTCTCCTGGGTACGCTAGTTTCCTCCATCCATAAAACTGCCATGGTCACAATAAGCTGTTGTGCAGATAAATGTGACCTTAAACACCAATAAATAAATAATAAAAAGAACACACCACCTCATACCTGTTTCTCTCCTGTTTTCCTTCACCTTGGTATCCCTCGGTTGCCTCGGTGTTTAGTATACCCGCCAGAAAAGGAGTGATTTCTTTTTCTAAAAGAGCAAAACAAGAAACGGTAATTTTTAACGGGTAGTAACGAAATAATTTTCATGATGCGCACAATTTTATGTTAGTTAATAGCTGAAAAAAATGCAGGGTGATATTTGCAAATCTTATTTTATTACTGGCACCAGGTACTGGTAATGAAAATTGTTGTTTGTCATTAATACTTGATCAAGTTTCTGACAAAGCTCATTATACTATTCCAATATGTTAGCTACTGTACATAAGCACACAATTTGATGTTAGTTTACCAAGTGATATCCTGCTAAGCCAGGATATCTAAGTTACATGTAGGGGCAAGAGTAATACATGTATCTAGTGGGAGTCATAAAGAATATGATGCACAGAATCACCTGAGCCACATAGCAGTGAGATAGGGGTGAGGACAAGATGTGACCCTCTCATCAGTGGAGGGGTCTGGTGCACAACCCCCCCCCCCCCCCCCAAAAAAAAAAAAAAAAAACAAAACAAAAAACAAAAAACAAAAAAACAAAATTTGAAATTCAAGACAGTAAAACACAATTACCTTGACTCTGTGCTGCTGTGTACTGGTCACTTTCTGTGGGTGGGCAATATTTCTGCGGATGCAATGATATTAGTTTTCAAACATTGTTTACAGCAATAATCATAAAAAATTTAATTAATGAACCACAGGATACAATTCGGTGCTTCATTAATTAAAATTTTATTGATGATTTTCTTTTACCTGGAAAAAACATGCATGGACATCATGCACTGCCCATGCAAGGATTATGACCAGCAACTGTACTGTATGTCTGTGTCACTGCTATGAGCAGGGACTAATCTAAATGGGTGGGTGTGTTTACAAATATTCATATTTTTTAACACCTGATAACAAAGTAATATAAGTTTATAAACAACCACACAATTGACTTTTAATTACAATACTCCTAATTCCTATTAAACATATATGAATGTTTATTAATTTTGTGGAATTTTTACACTGTGTATGAAGCTTATTTGGGCCTGTATGTTTGTTAAAATTGCCCTTCCACTACGGAGGACTTTTTGAAATCAGTCTACACTGGATTGTGTGGTATTCCTTTGTGTAAGACAGTGTATTCATTGTAATAATATTCATGCATAAGTTCATGTTCTTGGTTTGTTTTAGGCCTCATAATCTACAGAATAGCTTGGATGGATGTGTATTCCATCACTTGAGTGCAGGAAGGCTTTGCAATGCTACATGTATAGCATAAACCTTGTTGCACTCCAGGGACAAATTTATCAATTTTAATAACATGGGTAAAATGTCGGACATGAACCGTTTAATTTTTTTTTTTTTTTAGCTCACTTCGACAAAGTCAAGCAGGGCTTATCTAATCACTCTCCATCCATTGGCCATCCATCTGTCATCCATCAACACCATGTTTTGGTCAATTCAAGTTAAAGTTTGTGTGAGTAATGGTACCAAATGGGTATTACATTTTTGTTTAACTCAACATGCCCAGCCCCATAGGGAGGGGGTGGGGTAAAATGCTCCCAAAATATTTTTAAAATCTTATGAACCAGTGGGTACAGTGACTTTATATTCGTTATGGAACTACCTTTTGAGGTGTAGAATCACGCTTGTTCAAACGTACTTTGTGAAGCAATATTTGGCTTTGTAATGGCAGTGGTTAGATTTTTGGTACCACCCAAAATTTCTATTTTCCGAACCGATGGTCCAATTTGAATGAAATTCAGTATCGTGGTAATATTGGGTCATAAGTACTTACCTCATGCAAAAAACCCCCTGCATCCCCATGGGAACCACAGGAGCAAAAAATAGAAATGTTTTCAAACTCCCATGTTTCCCAAACCACTTGGCACAGAGAACTGTTATGTGGTATGAAGCATCCTTAGAACCAGTAGAATTGAATGGTAAAAAAAAATGCCCTCTGTTGTTGTTAGAGAGTTCTGCAGAGGGCATCAGAATAATGTTGGTGCAGCATTTTTGCAAACATTTTAGAAAATATTTTCTCAAGAACCAATGTTTAGAATCTTTTGATATTTGGTATACAGCATCCATAGAGGGGTCAGATACAAGTTTGTTAAAATGAAGCCCATTCGTTCATATTTGGACTCCATGCAGGAGCCCAAATTTTATGGGGATTTTTCTTTAAAAATCTTATTCAGAACCACGAGTCAGAATTTTTTAATGTTTGGTACCCTCATTGTTATGATGGTCAGATTCAAGATTGTTCAAACCAAGTCCCTATGTTAATATTTGGGCTTCCTTTGGTAGCCCAAATTTAACTTAGGGCTGTATGGGGAAGTTTTTTTAAAAAATCTTCTTCAGATCCACCAGTCAGAATGCTTTCGTATTTGGTATACAACATCTCTAAGGGGGGAGGGGTGGGGGTGAGGGTGAGATTCAAGTTTGTTCAAATCGGGTCTGTAGGTTAAAGTTTGGGCTCACTATGGTAGCCCAAATTTTAACTTTGTGCAATATGAGGAAATTTCTTTAAAATTTTGTTCTTCAGATCCACCAGTCAGAATGCATTCATATTTGGTATACAGCATCTCTAAGGAGATCAGATTCAACTTTGTTCAAATCAAGTGCCTGGGTTGATATTTGAGCTCCCTATGGGAGCTGGAATTGGCCAAGTAGCTGAAGAATTAGACATTTTTTATTCAGTACCCTCAAGAGGTGAAGAGTAATCTATATAGGTTGTATCAAGGTGCTTGAGAGGGGAGCTCCACATTTTACATCATGATCAACTAAAGAAAAGGCATGATGCTTGGACTGTTTTTGTCACTGCTGAGGGGCTCAAAGATTTGCAGTGTACCCTATGGAGATGGATTGCTTAATGTAGATTCATTCTTGGACTCTTATATCGTGTTCTGTTCTCTGTTTATATCGTGTTCTGTTCAAGGTGAGCGTTTCAGGCCCTGTGGGGCCTCTTGTTTATTTATTTATTTATTGGGTTTTAACAACACTTTCGAAAGCCAGCAGCTACAAGTTTCTTCTCTCCTTGAACCAAGCATCTCGCCCAACTGCAGCATGCATGGTCCACTGAGTTTTTAGCTCACCTGACTTTCAGTCAGGGTGAGGTGTAGTGATCACTTGCCGTCTGTCGTCCGTGAACATGGTGTTTGCGTCTTCTCCTCCAAAACTGCTGAACTGATTAATCATTTAAGTGAAATGTGAGATGCTTGTTTGTTATGACATTGCATTTTGATTTTGCTTAAATCAAGTTGCCCTGCCCCCAGTAGGGCCATGCCCCGAAATTTTGCCTAAATCTTAAAAAAATCTTCTCGTGAACCAGGAGTAGCAGAGATTCGATATGTGGTGTGCTGCTTCCTTTTGAGGTGTAGACTCAGTTTTGTTCAAGAGAAGTTTGTGGGTCTTTATTTGCCTTCATTATTGGAGGGCATGTATTTTTACCCCGCCCAAAATTTCTGTTTTTCGAACCAAGAGGCTGATTTGAACCAAATTTGATTTTTGGTTTTATTTGATCATAAGTAATTAATTTATGCCCCAAAATATTTTCCCATCCCCCCATGGGAACCGCAGGAGCTAAAAATAGAACAAAATTTAAAACGCACATATCTCCAAACCTACATGGCACTGAGAATTCTTATTTGGTGTGAAGCTTCCTTGGGACCAACAGAATGGAATGGTCTAAGCAAATTTCTGTCAGGTCAATCATGGGGTACTTTTTCGTGACTTTGAAAAAATGCTTAGTCAGCGTTCTGTAACACTGTGGGTAATGAAGAAAGCATTTAAGACTCTTCTTCACCCAATTCACTCCTCCAAAACCTTTCAGATTTCACATATACCATCTTTGCAAGATTTTTTTACACCTTTATTGAAATGAAATCTCTAGATCCATATTTGGCCTCTGTGGGAGTCCAAATGTTGAAATTAGTGCAGTATGAGGAATATTCTTTAAAAATCTTTTTCTTCAGACCCACCAATCAGAATCTTTTGATATTTGCTATGCACCATCATTAGGCGGGTGAGATTTAAGTTTCTTCAAGCCAAGCCTATATTTTGGCTCACCAGGGTTTTGTAAATTGCGAGAACGGTGATTTCATTCCTCTGATGTTCTTGCAAATGCTTGTTAAGAAGATCCATATTTACCATTCCCCCAAAATTATAAGCATTTTTTCATCAGATAAAATTTAATAAAATTAAATTATACCACCCACTTGAAAAGTGGGCGGTATATAGCATTCATGGTGTCCGTACTTCCGTACTTACGTACTTCCGTACGTCCGTACTACCGTACGTCCGTGACGCTTTGGGGGTACACATCTGCTATCCGCTACTCCTCTTAAACCAGTGGGTGGATTTCATTGAAACTTACAGGCATTCTTTTCTATACATTATAGATGTGCACCTCCTATTTTGCTTTCAGGTATTTTTATTTTTTACTCTTTCCCAAAGAGCGAAATGAACTTGGCCAAATTGTTGTGATGCTTTAGGGGGGTACACTCCTGCTATCCGCTACTCCTCTTATACCAGTGGGCGAATTTCATTGAAACTCTCAGACCTTCTTTTATATACATTATAGATGTGCACCTTCTATTCTGCTTTCAGGTATTTTTATTTTTTCTATCCCATGTGGCAAAATGAACTTAGTACGTCTGTACGTCCGTACGTCCATACATCCATTATGCTTTGAAGGGTACACATCTGCTATCCGCTACTCCTCTTAAACCAGTGGGCAGATTTCATTGAAACTTTCAGGCATTCTTTTATATACATTCTAGATGTGCACCTCCTATTTTACTTTCAGGTATTTTTTTTTTTACTCTGTCCCAAAGGTCTTAATGAACTTAGCCAAATTGTTGTGATGCTTTGTGGGGGGTACACACCTGCTATCTGCTACTCCTCTTATACCAGTGGGCGAATTTCATTGAAACTCACAGGCATTCTTTTATATTATTGAAAATTGCTCTCATGTTTTCGGAGAACATACAGATGTGCTGTGTATATTAAATACTTTTTTACTGTTGTGAAATGTTTCTTGGTTGGAGTGGGTGGTATCTTTAGTGAGCAGTGCTCACAGTAATTCTAGTTTTAGAGCTGAAACGATTAAAGGGTTTTCGTGATTGATTAATCGCATGGGTTAACCTTGGTTAACCGATTAATCACTTGCCCCAATAGGTAGCTGAATAATTGCTGTACCGTTGACCATTTATATAATTAAAACTTTACTCAGCATAATGGACAAAACCGGGCAGCGCCATATACAAACATGTCCTTTCAAATTTTATTATATTTTCAATTTTTGTCTCAAAACATAGCTTATGACCCCTCATTGGAACAAGCTCATTGAGCTTGTTCCAATAAGGGGGGGGGGGGGGGGGGCATAAGCTATGTTTTTGAGACAAACATTGAAAATCTTTAGAATTTCTTGTGCAAGTATCGTCTGCTACCTGCATTTGGTGAAGGGTTGAGCATGACCGTTTTCAGCTACTGATAGAGTATAATGATCATGCAACTGAACAAGTATTTTGGCACGTAACTGGCATGCATTTCTCTGTCTCATGCAATTGATGTGAGCCAGTGTGACAATGTTTGCCTGTTTTGGAGCAAGTTTGTTCCATAGTTAACCCATACAGGGTATTTTTTGTTTTTAAAAATTTGATTAACAATAGTGAATATAAGCTTACCCAATATGAAAGAAAAATGGTTAGCAATTGGACATTTTTGTATAGTATTTTGCGATGTGAATCCAGCCATCAAATATCCTGCCATATAGTACCGTACTTCAAAAGTAACGGTTAACCGATCAATTACTTTTTTTTATCAATCAAGATATTGATCATTGGTTAGTCGATTAATCGGTGTGAGCCAGTGTGAGATTCAAGTTTGTTTACGCCAAGTCCCTGGGTTCATATTTGGGTTCACTGTGGGAGATTCAAGTTTGTTTACGCCAAGTCCCTGGGTTCATATTTGGGCTCACTGTGGGAGCCTGAATTATAACTTAGTTCAAATTGAGGAATATTCTTCAAAAGTATTCTTCACATTCAGCAGTCAGAATGTTTTGATATATACAGTATCCTTAGGGAGGTGAGATATAAGTTTGTTAAAGCCAAGTCCCTAGGTTCATATTTGGTCTTCCAGTAGGAGCCCGAATTGTACCAAAATTTCTATTTTCCAAATTGAGAGGCTGATTTGAAGCAAATTTGATATGATGGGCTTATTGGGTCGTAAGTACCTAATTTATGCCAAAACATTTTCCTGTGGCCCTGTGAGAACTGCAGGATCTAAATATAGAAAAAATTTAAAACGCCCATATCTTCAAAACTACATGGCACTGAGAATTTTTATTTTGTGTGACGCTTCCTTACGAACATCCGAAAAGAATGGTCAAAAAAAAATTGTCATCAGTTTTATCATAGGGAAGTTTTCCAGGACTTATGCGGAGTCATCATTTTAGTAATGGGAAAAACATTAAAGAATCTTCTTCTCCCATACCACTGCTCCAAAGGCTTTCATATTTTGCATATAACATCTTTGGAAGATTTATTCACATGTTTGTTGAAATCAAATACCTGGGTCCATATTTGGACTCTCTATGATTAGATTAGTGCAATATGAGGAATATTTTTTTAAAATCTTCTTCTGATCCACTCTTCAGAATATTTTGATATTTGGGATGCTGCATCCTTAGAGGGGTGAGATTCAAGTTTGTTTGAGCCAAGTCCCCGGGTTCATATTTGGGCTCCCTGTGGGAGTCCAAATTACAACTTAGTTCAATAAGAGAATATTCTGTAAAATCCAGTAGTCAGAATCTTTTGATATTAGGCCGGGGAAAAATAATTAATTTGTTCAGGTAACCCGACCGACCCTATTTTTGCCGCCGACCCTAAATATTTTTTACCTTGCACAGAAAAAAAAATTTAAGAAAAAGAAAAAATAATGAAATCGCTTTCGCCTAACGAAATAATAGCACCAACTTTGCGTGGTACGACTGTCCCTGGAACGTTTCTCATGTTAAAGGGCGTGTGCATGTCGACCGATGACGCTCATAGCAACAAGTTTCAGAACGCGTGTTTATATCAAAATGTCGGCTACAAGCGTTGTCGCAATTCACACAGAAAAGTGCGAACACAGAGGGAAACAGCAATTTTTAAGAACAGTTTCCAACTCATCCTCATTTATAGACATTTTTAAAGCCATACATACCGAAGAATTTCATGCCGTTGAAGTGAAATGTTCAAAGGATGCAAATCCAAAGACAGACGACATTCAACTCCCAAACTTCGAAAATTTTTACCAAAAGTGGGAACATTCGGCCTCAAAAGTGGGAACATTCGGCCTTTATTCCTAAAGTCGAAATATATTAAGCACAAGACCAATCCATAATGAATAATGAAATATAAAATCCATTGTATAAAATCCACTGTCAGACAGGATTTCTGTTGCACCGACATCGGCCCGATATAGAATCAACTAGCACGCTGGCAGGGTCGTTTGTCAAACCATGCAGTTTTTTACAGTACGCAAGTGACCTCCCTCTTCCCCTGACTCGCAATATAGCCCATTTTCCCCAAGAACTGCAATATAGCTTGACCGACATGTTTGTTTGGCTATGAAAGGGCGTGGAATTTTATTTTCACACCTAAATTCTCTCCATCTTCCACACTTAAAACATGACCGCAAAGTGTGATCACGTTCTTGACCTGACAAAGAAACAATGGAACAATCGTACGTAGCCGCGATCTTCGAATTCTGGAGTCTCGTTACGGGTTTCAATTTAAGAAATGAAAACGCATAGAAAAATGGTTTATAGTTTTATTTACTGATGCAAATCGTATAAAATAACCAAACAAATAGGACATGAGGGATATATAGGGATATACAGGTTGATTTCTGAGACACTTGAAAGGCATTCATTGTAAAAAATAATTGTGAAAAAAAAAAAAAAATCCCGACCGACCGACCCTATTTTTTTAGCTCACCTGAGCGAAGCTCAAGGGGAGCTTTACTAATCACTTTCTGTCCGGCGTCCGTCGTCCGGCGTCCGTCGTCGTCCGTCCGGCGTTAACTTTACATTATCGACTTCTCCTCCTAAACCACTAGCCCAATTTTATTCAAATGTTGGCTAAATGTTTATTACCTAATGCCAATTCAGATTTTTTCAAATGAAGTTGCCCCTCCTCCTGAGTGGTGCCACGCCCCCAAGGGGCACCAAAATCTTTGTAAATCTTCTTCTCATGAACCAGCAGTAGCAGAGACTTGATATTTGGTGTGCAGCTTCCTTTTGAGGTGTAGACTCAGATTTGTTCAAGAGAAGTTTGTGGGGCTATACTTGGCGTCGTTATGGGAGGGGCAAAATTTTTTGCCCCGCCCAAAATTTCTATTTTCCAAACCGAGAGGCTGATTTGAACCAAATTTTATGTGAGGGCTTATTGGGTCATGAGTACTTGATTTATGCAAAAAAAAATTTTCCCGCAGCCCCGTGGGAACCGCAGGAGCTAAAAATAGAAAAAATTTAAAACGCCCATATCTCCAAAACTGCACGGCACTGAGAATTTTTATTTGGTGTGCAGCTTCCTTAGGACCAACAGAAAGGATTGGTAAAAAAAAATTGCCATCGGTTTTATCATAGGGTACAGTTTCGGGACTTTGAAAAAGTGCTGAGTCAGCACTTTTTTTAACACTGTAGGCAATGGGAAAAACATTAAAAAATCTTCTTCTCCAGATCCAGCAGGCAGAATCTTTTGATATTTGGTATGCAACATTGTAGGGTGGATCTGATTCAAGTTTGTTCAAATCGGCCCCCTGGGTTCATATTTGGGCTCAGTATAGGAGCCCGATTTCGAACTTAGTGCATTTCAGGCAAATTTCTTAAAAAATCTTCTTCTCCAGATCCAGCAGGCAGAATCTTTTGATATTTGGTATGCAACATTGTGGGGTGGATCTGATTCAAGTTTGTTCAAATCGGCCCCCTGGGTTTATATTTGGGCTCAGTATAGGAGCCCAAATTTGAACTTACTGCATTTCAGGCAAATTTCTTTGAAAATCTTCTTCTCCAGATCCAGCAGGCAGAATCTTTTGATATTTGGCATGCAACATTGTAGGGTGGATCTGATTCAAGTTTGTTCAAATCGGCTCCCTAGATTCATATTTGGGCTCAGTATAGGAGCTTGAATTCAAACTTAGTGCATTTCAGGCACATTTCTTCAAAAATCTTCTTCTCCAGATCCAGCAGGCAGAATCTTTTGATATTTGCTGTGCATTGTTGCGGGGTAGATCTGATTCAAGTTTGTTCAAATCGGTCTCCCTGGATTCATATTTGGGCTTACTATAGAAGCCCGAATTCGAACTTAGTGCATTTCAGGCAAATTTCTTAAAAAATCTTCTTCTCCAGATCCAGCAGGAAGAATCTTTTCATATTTGGTAAGCAACATTGTGGGGTGGATCTGATTCAAGTTTGTTCAAATCGGATCCCTGGGTTAATATTTGGGCTCAGTATAGGAGCCCAATTTCGAACTTAGTGCATTTCAGGCAAATTTCTTAAAAAATCTTCTTCTCCAGATCCAGCAGGCAGAATCTTTTGATATTTGGTATGCAACATTGTAGGGTGGATCTGATTCAAGTTTGTTCAAATCGGCCCCCTGGGTTCATATTTGGGCTCAGTATAGAAACCCGATTTTGAACTTAGTGCATTTAGGCAAATTTCTTAAAAAATCTTCTTGTCCAGATCCAGCAGGCAGAATCTTTTGATATTTGGTATGCAACATTGTGGGGTGGATCTGATTCAAGTTTGTTCAAATCGGCTTCCTAGATTCATATTTGGGCTCACTATAGAAGCTCGAATTTGAACTTAGTGCATTTCATGCAAATTTCTTAAAAAATCTTCTTCTCCAGATCCAGCAGGCAGAATCTTTTCATATTTGGTAAGCAACATTGCGGGGTGGATCTGATTCAAGTTTGTTCAAATCGGCCCCCTGGGTTTATATTTGGGCTCAGTATAGGAGCCCAAATTTGAACTTAGTGCATTTCAAGCAAATTTATTAAAAAATCTTCTTCTCCAGATCCAGCAGGCAGAATCTTTTGATATTTGGCATGCAACATTGTGGGATGGATCTGATTCAACTTTGTTCAAATCGGCTTCCTAGATTCATATTTGGGCTCACTATAGAAGCTCGAATTCGAACTTAGTGCATTTCAGGCAAATTTCTTAAAAAATTTTCTTCTCCAGATCCAGCAGGCAGAATCTTTTGATATTTGGTATGCAACATTGTGGGATGGATCTGATGCAAATTTGTTCAAATCGGCTCCTTAGATTCATATTTGGGCTTACTATAGAAGCTCGAATTCGAACTTAGTGCATTTCAGGCAAATTTTTAAAAAAATCATCTTCTCCAGATCCAGCAGGCAGAATCTTTTGATATTTGGTATGCAACATTGCGGGGTGGATCTGATTCAAGTTTGTTCAAATCGGCCCCCTGGATTCATATTTGGGCTTAATATAGAAGCCTGAATTCGCACTTAGTGCATTTCGGGCAAATTTATTAAAAAATCTTCTTCTCCAGATCCAGCAGGCAGAATCTTTTGATATTTGGTATGCAACATTGTGGGGTGGATCTGATTCAAGATTGTTCAAATCGGCTTCCTAGTTTCATATTTGGGCTCACTATAGAAGCTCGAATTCGAACTTAGTGCATTTCAGGCAAATTTCTTAAAAAATCTTCTTCTCCAGATCCAGCTTCAGAATCTTTTCATATTTGGTAAGCAACATTGTGGGGTGGATCTGATTCAAGTTTGTTCAAATCGGCCCCCTGGGTTTATATTTGGGCTCCGTATAGGAGCCCAAATTTTAACTTAGTGCATTTCAGGCATATTTCTTAAAAAATCTTCTTCTCCAGATCCAGCAGGCAGAATCTTTTGATATTTGGTATGCAACATTGTGGGGTGGATCTGATTGTGATTCATGAACGTATTTATTTGTAAAGTTGATAGAATCTTAGACAAAATTTGCAGAAAAGATCTACTATAGAAGGGGTGGTATCCAGGGTGAACCGTTTACCCAAATCTAGCAGTACTAATGCATTATTTACACAAATCTCCGTTCAAATTTTATGACCCCTCATTGGAACACACGCATTCAGCTCATTCCAACAAAGGTCATATGCCATGTTTTCGAGACAAAAGAATAAAAATTTTAGTTATTCATGAAATTTTTAGGCAACTGTTGTCTGTTATTCACATTGCTTCATGAAATTTCAGTACTTTTGGAAGTTACCTCAGTAATCAAGGGTTAATTCCCCTTAATTAAATGTCGCCTCTAAAAAACAACCACTTTGCATATCTTACCTTTTTACCAGCATAACTGCCAAAACTTGTCAGCATTCTTCGCAAAAATCGCTATTCAAATTTTAATTTTTGTCTCTTAAACATACATGTACTTATCGCTTGTAAATACCCCATTGGAATGAGCTTTTTGAGCTCATTCCAATGAGAGGTCACACACCATGCTTTTTGAGTCAAAAAAGCGATTTTTTAGTTATTCCAGAATTTCGTACGTAAAACACAGCCTTATGACTTCACATTAAAATGAGCTCTCTAAGCTTGTTCCAATCAACATTCACGCACTATGTCTTTCACACAAAAAATAAAATTTTCCATTTATTCCGGAATTTTGTTTGCAAGAACACTCTTACCCCCCCCCCCTCCCCCCCCCCCCCCCACACACACACACACACACACACACACACAGACACACACATCTAAAAGTTCGGCAGCAAAAAAACAGTTACTTCAATTTTTAAATGCATTATAGGAACAACTTGCCTAATCAAATTTAAATACTTTTGCATCATTCTGTATCTAGAACAAACCATTTACCATATCTTTACGCAAAATTCTCCAGCATCATTCACAAAAAAACACCATTATTTATATATTCACATTTCTGTCTCAAAAATATACCTGATCTTCCCATACCCCTATTGGAATAAGCTGTTTGAGCTTGTTCCAATGATGATAAAAAAAACTAATATTTTGGAAAATTTGTGAAAATTTTTGTTTTCTTGCATGCAAATATGTACATGTAGCACATGGAAGATATCCACAGTTGGGGAGAGATGTCCAAGGCTATCTCTTCACATTCCTTGTTTGTGCTTCATGCTAAACCAGTTTGTCTGCAGAGATAAATTTGCTTTATTAAAAATCATTGGAGATTGGCCACACACCAATGATTTTAAATAAAACTAATTTTAGGTAACAAATGTTGAACTTCAAACAAAATCTATCACTCAACCAGTTAATGTTGATGAGGCATGACATGGTGAAGGTGACCTAAAATACTTCTTAGAGTCACTTTGTCAGGTGAGCGATTAAGGCCACGTGGGGCCTCTTGTTTCAGCATGTTACCTGAACAAATTAATTATTTTTCCCCGGCCTTAGTATATAGAAGCATCCTTAGGGATGTGAGATTCAAATTTGTTCAAGCCAAGTCCTTGGGTTCATATTTGGGCTCTCTGTGGGAGCCTGAATTATAACTTAGTTCAGTATGAGGAATATTCTTTAAAAATCCTTTTTTTTTTAGAACCACCAGTCAGAATCTTTGGATATTTTGTATAAGCTTTTCTTATGAGGGGCAGATGCAACTAAATGTTCAAATAAATTCCCTGGGTTGATATTTAGGCTACCATGTCAGGTGAATGCCATCAGGCCCTCTGGGGGCTCTTGTTTGTTTTCTGTTTGACAACATTGCCCTGGCTCTTCTATCTATATTTTTCATTTTAAGTTAGTCACTACTTTTATTTAGGCTTCCCAAATTTGTTACTGCATGTCTGTCTGTCTGTCCTTCGGATGAAATGTTTCTTTGCTTTTCATTTGCCTGGGTCAACATTTTAAATAATTTGCAGCTATCTTTCACCCTCCAACCTCCCCCCCCCCCCCACACACACGCGAACACACACACACACACACACACACACACACACACACACACACACACACACACACACACACACACACACACACACACACACACAGTCTTGTTTTCCCTACATACCGAGGTACCCCATTGTCTGTCCTTTGTGTGGACTAACGGTTTCAACCTCGTTTTGCCGGTACAGTTCTGGGAAAACAACCGAGGTAAAGGGTTTCTTTTGTCTTTTGTACCTCGGTAAGGCGAAACACGCAAACTCTTTTGTCTAGTTACCTCGTCAAGTTGGTAAGACACACACACACACACACACACACACACACACACACACACACACACACACACACACACACACACACACACACACAGAGTCTTGTCTATCCTACATACTGAGGTACCCCATTGTTTGTCCTTTGTGTGGACTAACGGTTTCAACCTCGTTTTGCCGGTACAGTTCTGGGAAAACAACCGAGGTAAAGGGTTTCTTTTGTCTTTTGTACCTCGGTAAGGCGAAACACGCAAACTCTTTTGTCTAGTTACCTCGTCAAGTTGGTAAGACAAACCCCCACACACACACACACACACACACACACACACACACACACACACACACACACACACACACACACACACACAAATCTGGGCTGGCAAGTATTGAGTATTTTATCAAGAAAGTGGTACTTGAGTACTACGAGTACTGAGTACTTTGGACCCAGCCTATCAGAAGTATATTAAACATCAAAGAGTATATTATATACTTGAAACAAATACAGTACAGTGGCAGTGTACTGCTCACTTTCCATGGATGGGCAGTATTTCCACGGATACAAATTCATACAATAATATTTGATGCCAAACACTAACTATAGGTATAATCATCACAAATTTAAATAATGAAGCACCAGGTACAAACCGATGCTTCATCAATTAAAATTTTGTAGATGATGATTTTTATTGACTGGTAAATGCATGAGTGGACATCACTGCCCATGCGTGTATTACAACCCGTCCACGGCGACTGAACTGTAACTTGTCCTCTTTGTGAACATATTTTCTACAATTTCACTCCTTTTGACAGAATGCATGCCTGTGGGGATTAAAACCAAAATAGTGAAAGTGCACTTGTGGATATTTGCAGCACAAGCACAGCACTAATGAATCAATATTTGATGATTTTAGGAATTTTAACAGTGTCATGAGACACCACAGTAGCAGGTATTGGTCATTCTGTTGGAAAAAATCACTGTTTTATGACTCGAGGTGCCTTAACTGAGAAAACTTAGGCTTTTTCTTACAAAGATTGCAGAATATCAAACACAATGTGAAATGTGTTCAGAAGCAAGACTGTGATTAAAAAATAATGGGAAATTCATGTCACCATCAATTTATTTATAAATTAATAAAGTTTTTTAGCTCACCTGAGCAAAGCTCAGTTGGAGCTTTACTGATCACATTCTGTCCGCCGTCCGTCCGGCGTTAACTTTACATTATTCAAATGTTGGGTAAATGTTTATTACCTAATGCCAATTCAGATTTGTTCAAATGAAGTTGCCCCCTTCTCCTGGGTGGTGCCATGCCCCCAAGGGGCACCAAAATCTTCTCATCAACCAGCAGTAGCAGAGACTTGATATATGGTATGCAGCTTCCTTTTAAGGTGTAGACTTGGATTTCTTTAAGCGAAGTTTGATGGGCTATATTTGGCGTCGTTATGGGAGGGGCAAAATGTTTGGCCCCGCCCAAAATTTCTGTTTTCCGAACCGAGAGGCTGATTTGAATCAAATTTTATGCGAGGGCTTATTGGGTCATAAGTACCTAATTTATGCCAAATTTTCTTTTTCTGTAGCCCCATGGAAACCACAGGAGCTAAAAATCGAAAAAAGTAAAACGCCATATCTCCTGGGTTTATATTTGGGCTCAGTATAGGAGCCCGAATTCAAACTTGGTGCATTTCAGGCAAATTTCTTAAAAAATCTTCTTCACCAGATTCAGCTGGCAGAATCTTCTGATATTTGTCTGATTCAAGTTTGTTCAAATCGGCCCCCTGGATTCATATTTGGGCTCACTATAGAAGCATTTCAGGTAAAAATATTCTTCTCCAGATCCAGCAGGCAGAATCTTTTGATATTTGGTATGCGACATTGTGGGGTGGATCTGATTCAAGTTTGTTCAAATCAGCCCCCTGGATTCATATTTGGGCTCACTATAGAAGCCCGAATTCGAACTTAGTGCATTTCAGGCAAATTTCTTAAAAATCTTCTTCTCCAGATCCAGCAGGCAGAATCTTTTGATATTTGATATGCAACATTGTGGGGTGGATCTGATTCAAGTTTGTTCAAATCAGCCCCCTGGGTTCATATTTGGGCTCAGTATAGAAGCCCAAATTTGAACTTAGTGCATTTCAGGCAAATTTCTTTGAAAATCTTCTTCTCAAGATCCAGCAGCAGAATCTTTTGATATTGGGTATGCAGCATGCTTATGGGGTGAGATTCAAGTTGTTCAAGCCAAGTCCCTGGGTTCATATTTGGGCTCACTGTGGTAACCCGAATTATAACTTAGTTCAAAATGAGGAATTTTCTTTAAAAATCTTCTTCAGATCCAGCAGTCGGAAAGTTTCGATATTTGGTATGCAGCATCCTTAGGAGGTGAGATTCAAGTTTGTTCAAGCTATGTCTCTAGGTCCATATTTGGGCTCACTGTGGGAGCCCGAATGATAACTTACATGTAGTTCAAAATGAGGAATTTTCTTTAAAAATCTTCTTCTTCAGATCCAGCAGTCAGAATGTTTTAATATTTGGTATGCAGGGGGGGGGGGGGGGGGGGGGGGGGGTGAGATTCAAGTTTGTTCAAGCCATGTCCCTAGGTCCATATTTGGACTCACTGTGGGAGCTTGAATTGTAACTTAGTTCGAAATGAGGAATTTTCTTAAAAAATCTTCTTCAGATCCAGCAGATGAATGCTTTTGATATTTTTTATGCAGCATCCTTAGGAGGCAAGATTCAAGTTTGTTCAAGCCATCTCCCTAGGTCCATGTTTGGGCTCACTGTGGAAGTTCGAATTGTAACTTAGTTCAAAATGAGGAATTTTCTTTAAAAATCTTCTTCTTCAGATCCAGCAGTTGGAATGTTTTGATATTTGGTGTGCGGCATCCTTAGGGGGGTGAGATTCAAGTTTGTTAAAGCCATGTCCCTAGGTCCATATTTGGGCTCACTATGGGAGCTTGAATTGTAACTTAGTTCGAAATGAGTAATTTTTAAAAAAAATCTTCTTCAGGTCCAGCAGATGAATGCTTTTGATATTTTTTTATGCAGCATCCTTAGGAGGCTAGATTCAAGTTTGTTCAAGCCATCTCCCTAGGTCCATGTTTGGGCTCACTGAGGGAGCTCGAATTGTAACTTAGTTCAAAATGAGGAATTTTCTTTAAAAATCTTCTTCTTCAGATCCAGCAGTTGAAATGTTTTGATATTTGGTGTGCAGCATCCTTGGGGGGGGGGGGGGGGGGGGGGGGGGGGGGGGGTGAGATTCAGGTTTGTTAAAGCCAAGCCCTGGGTTCATATATGGGCTCTCTGTGGGAGCCCATATTATAGCTTGGTTCAATATGAGGAATATTCTTTAAAAATCATTTTTTTTAGATCCACTTGTCAGAATCTTTGAATATTTGGTATAAGCTTTTCTTAGGAGGAGTAGATGCAACTTGTTGAAATCAATTCTCTGGGTTGATATTTAGGTTACCATGTACAGGTGGGCGCCCTCAGGCCCCCTGGGGTCTCTTGTTTTAGGAAAAAATGCATACTGAGAGCTTGGGGGTGCGGGGGGGGGGGGGGGGGTACATCCAGGGCTATAATTTACCTCATCACTTGGTAAAAGAATATTTGACATCATTTGTTGAGATAAAATGGCACTTTCTATTGATATTGGTGGATTATATAGCCTCAGCCAGGGCTTATAAGAATCTGAGAATCGATTCCCGTAGAGATCCGTGCAACAAAACCAGTGAGAAACCATGTTGCTTCTCGTAACATTGCTGCTAGGATTCACATGAAAAGAACTGAGTCAGTTTAACCCTTTACCTAACACAAAGGCAGCAAATTAACCAATACAACACTAACATGACCTGAAATATTGTGACACTGGCAATAAAATTTGTACAAATATGGCTGTCATTGGAACCGGCTCTCGTCAGCCGATTCTAGTAACATCCATAATTATTACGCTTGATGAATATTGTTTATTTTTAGCTCACCTGACTGTAAGTCAGGGGGCGCTTAAATGAGGACTTTCTGTCTGTCCACCATCAGTCCATCCTGTCCGGTGTGAACTTTACATTACTAACCTCTCCTCATAAACAACTGAGCCGAATTGAACCAAATTTGATATTCATGTTCCTTATCATATATGAATTCCAGTTTGTTCAAATAACGTTGCCACACCGACAGGGGGCCCCAAGCATTTCTCTGATAGCATGCATAAATTGTTTTCCAAAATTGAAAAAAAATCTTCTCCAGAACCATGTATAAGAATCTTTTGATACTTGGTATACAGCATCTCTAGGGGTGGGAGGGATAGGTTCAGGTTTGTTCAAATCAAGTCCCTGAGTTGATATTTGGGCTCCCTATGGGCACCCAAATATCAACAGTGCAACATGAGGAAATTTCTTTGAAAACCTCCTTCAGATCCACCAGTCAGAATGCTTTCATATTTGGAATGCAACATTTCTTGTGGGGTGGGGGGCAGGGGGGCAGGGGGAAGGGTAGATTGAAGTTTGTTTGAATCGGGTCTCTGGGTTAATATTTGGTCTATCTATTGAGGCCCAAAGTTTAATAACTCAGTGCAGTATGAGGAAATTTCTTTAAAACTCGTTTTTTTTTCAGATCCACCAGTCAGAATCCTTCCGTATTTGGCTTACAGCATCTCTAAGGGGGTCAGATTCATGTTTTGTTCAAGCCAAATCTATGGGTTAATATATGGGCTCATTATGGGAGTGCAAATTAACTCAAAGCAACATGAGAAAATTTCTTTAATAATCTTTTTCTTCAGACCCATTAATTAGAATGCTTTAATATTTGGTGTACAACATCTCTGGGGAGGTGAGATGTAAATTTGTTCCAGTTTGGTTCCTGCCAGTCAGAACCCTTTCATATTTGGTATCGGAGGAAGGAGGGGGGCAGATTTGAGTTTGTTCATTTCAGGTCTGTGGCTTAATATTTGGGCAGGGGTGGGTTAGGTTCGAGGTTGTTCATAAATGTTCAAATCCATTCCTTAGAGCTTTTCCATAAAATTTGCCTTTCAAAGTGCAGTGACACAACAACCCTTGGAAGTTTGGCAGTACTTGTCAACAGCTGTCAGAATTGGAATCAATCAGACATGGACACATAAACATATAACATGGACAATAGAATTATGAATAATTTCATAACATTATGGAAGCAATCAGGAAGACCTATGCTAAACATGGACACATAAACATATAACATGGACAATAGAATTATGAATAATTTCATAACATTATTCCTAAGTAGTGTCCATGAACCTTGACTAACTGAATCTGACCCAAAATACTTCTCTGAACCACCTCGTCAGGTGAGCGATTAAGGGCCCAGGGGGAGGTGGGGGGGGGGGGGGTAAAAATCAGTAGTTGGTGTTGTAAAAATTAAGAAAGCTGTATTGGGTAAAGGGTTAACATGTATTATCAGTATGCAACAGGGGTTCAATCATACTGACCTAATAGGCTCCTGGCCCATAGCAGGTCTGAATTCTCGGAACGATTTCCGCAAGAATCCAAATGGATTCTCCCAAATTTAGAGGAACTATAAGCCCTGCACAACCCCAATTTTGAAACAAAATTGACATATTGCTTCGTGGTGGTGGGGCCCTATTTATCTTGCTGTATGATTAATTAAAACAGATTTTGTGAAAAGGTTTTGTGTGCTGATGCAGATTTTAGTTTTATTTTGGGATTTGGGTAGTTTCAAAGAAAGCTGTGAATTCTTTCCCCCCCCAACTTATTGGGTAATAGAGTAGAAATTCTGTTGGAGGCAATAACAGTTTTTAAGCCTATTTGACACAGATTGGACAGTTCTCTTCAAAATAACAAATTTCCCATGCTTTGGACTAGACAGAAGCCAAAAGTTGAATTCTATTGCAGAAATGAGTCTTTCACCACATGAAAGAGGTAACTGTATCTTTGGTAGGGTTGGGTTTGCTCATAGGTATAACTATTGTAAATATTTTAATTAGATTTACATGCCTCGAAAAGTTGCGCTCGGAAATTATGTAATTCCCAAAACTAAGCAGTCTTGGGGAAATATATTGTTTCAATAAACATTTGAAGAAGTCTACTGACATTTTGCATTACTGTTGAATGTTCCAGATGAATAAAGAGGATGATTTGAGGACTTTTAGAACCTAAAAATTTGTTTGACTATTGGTGTGTTTTGTTTGGGAATTCCCTGAGAAATATGAACATGTGACCAGCACTTCCCTTTCTGTTAGTTTTTCTTTTATTTGTTGCATGACCCCTGTTTAAAAATCATTAAAAGGTTGTCTGAAGGGCTATAGTTGACAAAAAATATTTGAATGCTAAATTTAAAATGATGCGACCATATTTTTTTCGCCTGAACGTTATAATGGTCGCCTATGGGAAAATATTTAGTACTGTGAAACGTATTCTTGTTTGGCTGAAATTAAACAATTGCAGGAATTCGACTGAATAAACCAAAATGTTTTTGGAGTAATGGTTGCGGAATGAAATATTTCAATACGTTGGATACTTTGGGGTTCCTTCTTATACGCCTTGCGGATTGTCATATTACCTCGACCGCTACACTACTCTCCCCTTCTTTTGAGATTCACCCACCGTGAATCTCACCCAGATTCCACCTCAGAGCGGTCGAAACATCCACCATGCTTCACCACAGCGTCCACAACGCCACCAACTGCTGAGGATTGGACGAGCCCCCAAATGCAGCAGGAGGAGAGATAAGTGCGGGAGCCGGGGTTCGAACTGTCGACCTCCAGCACACAAAGCGACCGATTTACCACGAGACTAAGAGATCCGGACCAACCAGGCTGGTTGGTAAATGGCCTTTATACCTCGACCGCTACAATTTGAAGATAACTTTTCCTGCATGTCTTTTAATTCGCTTTGAGTTGTTTTCAACTCTGCCTCCATGTTCGTCCTTTTATTCTCATAATTTACGTGTAATTTTTCAACACCGTTTTTTATTGTATCAAAATTTCTTTGTTAGTATACGAATCGTCTTGAATAACTTTAGTCGACTGACTGAGTACCTTAAACTCGTTTCGTACTTTTCTGACACTTTCCATTCCATGACTTACTGACGCCTCCAGTGAGGAAAGTCTACTTTCTATTTCAGAAGTACGTTGCGTAGATTTTGACTTAAAATCGTTTAGATGTTTAATCTCAGAGTTGGTCTCGCTCATGTTCTGTACTAAACCATTGAGATCATGAAACTTGTCTTCATTAAGAAGACACAATTGAATTTTATCCAAAGTGTCTTTGAAGAATGATTGTTCTAAGTTTAATAAAGATATTTCCGCACGAAGTTTTGGTACTTCTTCGTCCAGTCTTCGAATAATTTCATTATTCATTGATTTCAAGCATTTTAAGTCGTTCTGAATGTTTAGAACAGCTCCAGAAAGAAAATCATATTTTGTATCACTGATTGGATCTCCAGAAATAACCACTGCAGACTGGCTGCATGCTCCCGACGCAGAATTGTTTTGATGAATTTTAGTTAGGTTAATCACATCACTGAGTTCTTGACTATCTCCTAAGATCGCGTGAATGAGTCTATAAATGTCCTTCGACAATTTTGTTGACACTACTTCACCGTTCCTAATATGAACTCGCTTTTTTAATGTAATTGAATATTCCTGATTTAATGACGGCAGTGTAGTTATCTTTCCTAAATCAAGCAAATCACTCCTGAATCGTTCAAGAAGAGATTCATTACCATCGCTCCTAAAAATTATTTTTTGCATAAAATCGTCTTTCGGCAGCCCAAGAATATCTTTGAAACCATTCCTATTATCACTCCAACTGATAAGCGGTCTGTCAAACTCGCCGATAAGTAATCTCTCAATATGTGTGTATAGAGTTTCTTTTTCTGGATACTGGAGATCTGCAGGGTTAACATTTTCTAAAGTGTGATACGTTTTGTCAGGTTCCACATTCTAAAATTAGTTGGGTTAAAAATTAACCCAAATTGACTGGGTTGAGTGAATATGAACCCAATTGGGTTCATATTCACTCAACCCAGTCGATTTGGGTTATTTTTAACCCAACTGATTTTAGAGTGCACAGCACCAGAGTAAACCTTCTTGTTGGAATTCAACTCGAGAAAAATACCTTATTTAAACAACAAATGTTTTTGGGATGAACCCTTCACGCTTCATTTTCCTGGGTTCTTACCAGCAGTGTGCATAGTGTTCCAACGATAATTCTGTTGGACCTTTCTCATTGTCTCTTTTTCCCATAGCAGTGTTAATGTTAAAGTATCTGCTGAAGTCTCTTTTGTGTTTTCCAAAACATACTTTTTCAGGAGACAACCATCTTGTTTGTCATACCTATCAGTTCTTATAATGTTGTTTATCACACCTTTGTGATATACAAATGTTAGCTGGCCTTCACTTCAGCCAAGTGTCCAAGTGAGATCATCTCACTTGTGAATGTTTTATTGCAAGATTACATCGAATTGTTGAAAACTATTTACAAATAAGAAAAATTATTAGGAGCGACGACACTAAACTGCCTTCTTTCTCACTCACATTTTGCCGGGTAGGAATTAAAAATCCTTTTTGAAATTTGACGAAACACAAAGGACTGAATCAATGCGAGAATGTATTTGAAACAAGACACAGAAAGCGTTCACTTCAGCTTTCCGCCTGTCACATTCCACTGTGTCCTTGGGCAAGACCAGGTGGGGGAGATTGAGGATGCACAGGAGTTCAGACAGTGTGATATAAGGTATGGTGGTGGTCGGCCAATGGACAGTAGTGGGTTATGTGCCAACTACAGGGATATTTTACAGTTGTCAGAGAAGTGTGTATTCGAGCGGGCAATTATGGAACTGAAGGGGTTGGGGAGGGGGGGGGGGGGGGGTGTTTCTGGAGTCACACCGTTGAAGGTTACCTGTGATGGTGAGGTGGTAGGTAGATGGAAGGTCATTGTGGACTCAAGGAGGAAACTGGGAGGCAGGAAACGTGGGGGAAGAACGCTTGATGTGTGTGTGTGTGTGTGTGGGGGGGGGGGGGGGGGGGGTGATTGAGGAGTGGGAATCCAGTAGGAAAAATCGGAAGGTGGAGTCAGGGACAGGGCTGCGTAGAGCCAGACCAGAGTCGGCGTAAGGCTACCAAGGTTGCCAAGCGGTGTTCAGAGAACAGGTTCAGAATTTTAGATTCCGATACATCTGGGGATGAGAGTGAGGGGGGGGGGGGGGGGCATTGAGCGAGGAGAGGTGGTTGCTGATGTTGATAGGACAGATGGAGTAAGGAGGATAGTGAAGAGAAAGAGGCATGCAAAACGAGGCATGTTGCAGATGATATAGGATCTAGGTGAAGAAGAAGAAAATTAGTTGTAGCAGGGAGTAGCATTGTACGGGGGAATGACAATGTGGTCCTGATAGTTCTAATCGAACAGTCTTGTGCTTTCCTGGGGCGAAAGTGGATGGACCGGGTAGATGGTACTGTGGCAGGGTCAGGATCGGATCCGGTAGTGGTGGTCCATGTGGGGTCCAACAATATCAGGAAGAGAAGGTCAGTAAGTTTGGTGGCGTCGTACAGAGGTTTAGTCAGCAAACTGCTCAGTAGGAATGCAAGAGTAGTTATATCTGGGGGTCTTTCCTGTCCTATGGGGTGGGTGGGGGGGGGGGGAGCGGAATCAAGGATTTTGGCACTGAATGAGTTGGGGGACTACTGTGTTGACCTGGGAATACCCTTTACTGACCATTGGGACGCGTTTTGGGACAACGCGAGCATGTACGGGCTGCATCTTAAGAGGATGGGGACACGGGTATTGGGAGGTAAAATTCAGGTTGCAGAGCCTTTTTTGGAGAGGATCGGGATGGGAGGCCAGAGGCAAGTATAGCAACAGTGGACACAGGTGGGGTGAATAAGATCGAGGGTGGCAGAATGAATTTACCAAGGCTAGCGTCAGAAAACAATGGGATCAGTAGGCAGCCAATGAATCTCGGTACCCTGAAAGTGGGTTACAGCAACATCCAGGGTCTCCACCGGAAAATAAGTGAATTTGCTACATTGATCGATGCAGAGGACATTGCCATGAGCTTAAGCTAGACGTGGTTACGACACGAGGATCGGGTAGACTAAAAGGGGTGCGTGTGGCCAGAAAAAAGAGGGGAGGGTAGGCATGTTTATTAATGAGGATTTAAAACTGTTGCTGATCACAGACCCCGGCTGAGGCAGCGAAAGAAATTAGATGGGTAAAGATCAGTCTAAAAAACAACAGTATTGTCCTTGGGATTGTGTACTGTGCGATGGAGGGAAACAAACCCGAGTGAAATGACTCGATGTACTCAACAGTAAGGTTCAATATCACAGAACTAGAAAACAGGGGGCTCGGTATAATTTTGATGGGCGACTTTAATGGACACAAAGGTGATAAGGAAGAAGGCATAGAGGGCGGAGACAAGAAAGTCAACAGGAATGGAAGGAAGCTGTTAAACTTCACAAATGAGCTCGTTCTGAAGATTCTGAACAGGGACGCGAGGTGTACTGGGAAATGGACCTGGGAGAGGAACGACAGAAAATCAATAATCGACTATATTCTCACAGATATTACTATAGGGATTGAGGTGATAGGGGTAGAAGTGGGTGATGAGGGTAAGAGTGAGTTGGATAGTGATCACAACCTAATTACAGTGACGATAAGGGCCAAAAACCAAGTGAAAGCAAAGGAAGCTTTAAGGAAATTTGGCAACCCCAAAAGGATGCTGACTGGGCGAAGTTCGAAAAAAATTGAAACCAAAGCTTGCAATCGCACACAAGGGGGCAAGTGTCCAGAAAATGGCCGACCCATAGTTGCGAGCCTAGTGGAGAAAGGAAGGAAAGATTAGGGTGCCAACACGGGAACATGGGTACAGAGTGAACAAAGAACTGCAAAGGGCCATAAAGGGTAGAAAACCTAAATGTGTTGCATACAGAAGAAGTAGAAACCTCAAGTGGGCGGAAAGCAACGAGGCCACAGTAGCAAAGGAAGAATATATGTACCAACAAGCACGAAATAAAGTAAATAAGATTAAAGACGATAATCGGAGAGTGCGAAATAACAGTCTTATTAGGACGATAAGAATGACAGGGGGGGGGGGGGGGTGGGGGGTGTCGGGGGTTGATTTCGAATGTATTTTGGAAATGGTTGAATAATCATAACAAAGGAAGTAACCCACAGAGTATTGATGTAAATAGCACAGTTACAGGCGATCAAGATCAAATCGCATCAGAACTAGTCAAGCCCTGGGAAAAAGTAAATGATAAACGATGGGGCATGGGGAACCCACCGGATTGCCTGAACCAGGGCGAGGAAAATCTATCGAACTTCATGTGCAGCGAAATTAAAACCGAGGAGATGCGAAAGGTGATCTCAAAATTAAGGAATGGAAAAGCGGGAGGGGCTGACAAAATTCCTAATGAGTTTCTCAAAACAGGGGGAGAGGAACTCATTGAAAGCTTAACTGCCCTATTCAATTTAGCCACAGAAAAACAAGAAGTCCCAAAAGAGTGGAGAGAAAGCAAAGTTACATTAATTCACAAAAAGGGGGAAAAAGACGTTTTGGATAATTATCGAGGGATCTCTTTAACATTAGAAAAGTTTTTTGTAAAGTCCTGTATGGGAGATAAGAGGGAGTGTTTGAGGAGAAGGGTTTTTTGGGGGAGAGATTCCGAATGGATTCAGGAAGGGAAGAGAGTCACTGACCATCATTTCACGCTATCCCAAATGATAGAATCCGGGAAAGCAAAAAAGAAAAAGATGTTTACAGTTAAAACTAGAAGTCCTGTCATGAAATGCGCACAAAGATCACGTTGATATGTGCGTTAATGTACGTGTTATGGCCCAAGTAAAGCTACCAAATTCTGTACATATGGCCTGTGCACAAGCAATGTTCAGCCAATGGATCTCCGGGTAACCCGGAGGTCCATTGGCAGAAACATTGCATGTGTTTGCTATGAGTAACCAGGAGAACCTGCCGTGCTTTGGATGCCATTCGATGTGGAAATTGCGCGCAATTCCAACGCGCAATTAAGCCTAGATAAGCGCACTATTCGTGACAGGACTTCTAGTTTTAACTGTATGGCCTTTTGGATGTTAAACAGTCATACGACAGAGTATGGAGGGAGGGTATGTGGCGAAAGCTTGAGGCTCTGGGCTTGGGACGCGTGTTTGTTGGAATTCTGAAAGCACTTGTTTTAAGATGTACAGAGTGAACTTAGCCTTGGTAACATAACAACAAAACGTGTGCCTATGGAGATAGGCCTAAAACAGAGTGTATCCGTTAACCAATTCCTTTTGCATTATACATCAAAGGTTTAAGAGATGAACTCCTGCGTCGCGACGAGGGGTTAGCAGTTGTGGACTTGTAGATCCCAGGCCCATTTTTGCAGATGTGGCAATGTTTTTTATCGTTGGCGACTGAAAAATTACCACTTCCAAAAAATACTGTTTTCTATGTCATGATATTGGTCCATAACAATTTTTCTGTCATAACAAAGAAGACTATTATTGCCGACAGCCACAGAGAAAACTACATGTAATTGAGAAATCACTATGTGATTAACAGTTCACATTGTTGCTTACTGAGCTGGAGTCACTTTACCATTACCAAAGGGAAGATTTTTCAGCACACTCTCATTACTTCAGCACCCATAATTCCCAAATATGGCATTAAAACCATGCACATACTGCTTAAATCTATTTACGTAATCAGAATACACCACCAGGAGTTCAGTGGCTCAGTGGGTAGAGGTGCAGGCTGCAAGTCGTGAGATCCTCGGTTCGAATCCCACCTGTGGCAACAGCGTTGTTTCCTTGGGCAAGACACTTCATCCCCATTGCCCATGTGGGGGCAAGGTATGCTGTGTACTAAGGCATACTGCATGTTCTTGGTGCACCTGTCTTCGAATAAGGCTAACCCTGCTTGTGAAGTATGTTGGGGAGCTCACAGTTGCTTGCCATTGCTCAGTGGTTCTCTCGGGGTACTGTGGTTTCCTCCATCCGTAAAACTGCCATGGCCATAATAAGCTGTTATACAGATAAATGTACCTTAAACACCAATAAATAGATAATAAAAAGAACACACCACCTCATACCTATTTCTCTCCTATTCCATTCACCTTGGTATCCCTCGGTTTGTCTCGGTGTTTAGTATGCCCGCCAGAAAGGGAGTGATTTCTTTTTCTAAAAGAGCAAAACAAGAAACAGTAATTTTTAACAGGTAGTAACAAAATAATTTTCATGAAGCGCACAATTTTATGTTAGTTAATACCTGAAAGAACGCAGGGTGATATTTGCAAATCTTATTTTATTACTGGTACCAGGTACTGGTAATGAAAATTGTTGTTTGTCATCAATAGTTGATCAAGTTTCTGACAAAGCACATTATACTATTCCAATATGTTAGCTACTGAACATAAGCACACAATTTGATGTTAGTTTACCATAAAACAGGTGCTCAGGCAGGAAATCAAAGTTACATGTAGGGGCAAGAGTAATATCTAGTGGGGGTGGGGCTGGGTCTTAAAGAATATGATGCACAGAATCACCTGAGCCACATAGCAGTGAGATAGGGGTGAGGACAAGAGGAAGTGTGCCCCCTCATCAGTGGAGGGGGTCGGGTGACCTCCCCCCCCCAAAAAAAAATTGAAATTCAAGACAGTGAAACACAATTACCTTGACTCTGTGTCCATTTCTGTCCATAATAAGTTGTGAACAAGCATAAATATCTAGATATTAAAATGTCTTATCGGATGTTCAGTATATGGGTTAACAGGGGAGAGGGGTGGGGGCATGAATGAAATTGGGGAGGGCATGTACCCCCCCCCCCCCCCCCCCCCCCCCACCACTCCCTCCAGCCCCCAAGCCTACAGTGTGACCGCCGTGGACTGGTCACTTTCCATGGGTGGGCAATATTTCTCCGGATGCAATGATATTAAATTTCAAACACTGTTTAAGGCAATAATCATCAAAAATTTAATTAATGAACCACAGGATACAATTCGGTGCTTCATTAATTAAAATTTTATTGATGATGATTTTCTATTACCTGGAAAAAACATGCGTGGACATCATGCACTGCCCATGCATGAATTATGACCAATCCACGGCAACTGTACTGTACGTCTGCGCCACTGCTATGAACAGGGACTAGTCTAAATAGGTGGGTATGTTTACAAATATTAATATTGTTTACACCTGATAACAAAGTAATATAAGTTTATAAACAACCACACAATTGACTTTTAATTACAATACTTCTAATTCCTATTAAACATACATGAATGTATATGAATTTTGTGGAATTTTTACACTGTGTATGAAGCTTATTTGGGCCTGTATGTTTGTTAAAATTGCCCTTCCACTACGTATGACTTTTTGAAATCAGTCTACACTGGATTGTGTGGTATTCTTTTGTGTAAGACAATGTATTCATTGTAATAATCTTCATGCATAAGGCCCCACAAAATAGATCTGTTTCTCCGGCCATTTTTTGTAAAATTGCTTGCAGGCGGGTGGTGTTTTATTTTATTTTTTATTTTTGTAATTATATCTTTGCCATTAAAAGTTCATGTTCTTGGTTTGTTTTAGGCCTCATAATCTACAGAATAGCATGGGTGATGGTGTATTCCATCGCTTGAGTGCAAGAAGGCTTTCCTATGCTTTTGCATAAGCCTTGTTGCACTCCAGGGACAAATTTATCAATTTTAATAACATGGGTAAAATATCGGACATGAACCATTTAATTTTTTTTTTAGCTCACTTCAACAAAGTCAAGCAGAGCTTATCTAATCACTCTCCGTCCATTGTCCATCCGTCTGTCGTCCATCAACACCATGTTTTGGTCAATTCAAGTTAAAGTTTGTGTGAGTTATGTCCCAAAGCGGTATTGCATTTTTGTTCAACTCAACATGCCCAGCCCCATAGGGAGGGGGTGGGGAAAATGCTCCCACAATATTTTTAAAATCTCATGTACCAGTGGGTACAGTGACTTGATATTGACTTGACTTATGGAGCTACCTTTTAAGGTGTAGAATCACGTTTATTCAAACGTTGTTTGTGAAGCAATATTTGGCTTTGTAATGAGAGGGGTTAGATTTTTGGTACCACCCAAAATTTCTATTTTCCGAACCGACGGTCCGATTTGAATGAAATTCAGTATGTGAATGTGGTATTATTGGGTCATAAGTACTTGACTCATGCAAAAAAAACCCTTCATCCCCATGGGAACTCCAGGTGCAAAAAATAGAAATATTTTCAAATGCCCATGTTTCCCAAACCACTTGGAACAGAGAACTGTTATATGGTATGAAGCATCCTTAGGACCAGTAGAATTGAATGGTAAAACAATTGCCCTCTGTTGTTGTTAGGGAGTTCTGCAGAGGGCATCAAAATAATATTGGCGCAGCATCTTTGCAACCATTTTAGAAAATCTTTTCTCCAGAACCACTGTTCAGAATCTTTTGATATTTGGTATACAGCATCCATAGAGGGGTCAGATACAAGTTTCTTAAAATGAAGCCCATTGGTTCATATTTGGACTCAATGCAGGAGCCCACATTTTTTAACTTAGGGCAGTATGGGAATTTTCTTTAAAAATCTTCTTCAGAACCACCAGTCAGATTTTTTTAATGTTTGGTAACCTCATTGTTATGAGGGTCAGATTCAAGATTGTTCAAACCAAGTCCCTAGGTTAATATTTGGGCTTCCTTTGGTAGCCCAAATTTTAACTTAGGGCTATATGAGGAAGTTTTTAAAAAAATCTTCTTCAGATCCACCAGTCAGAATGCTTTCATATTTGGTATACAACATCTCTAAGGAGATCAGATTCAAATTTGTTCAAATCGGGTCTGCAGCTTAAAATTTGGTCTCGCTGTGGTAGCCCAAATTTTAACTTAGTGCAATATGAGGAAATTTCTGTAAAATTTTCTTCTTCAGATCCATCAGTCAGAGCTTTCATATTTGGTATACAACATTTCTAAGGAGATCAGATTCAACTTTGTTCAAATCGAGTGCCTGGGTTTATATTTGGGCTCCCTATGGGAGCCGGAATTGGCCAAGTAGCTGAAGAATTAGACATTTTTTATTCAGTACCCTCTAGAGGTGAAGAGTAATCTACATAGGTTGTATCAAGGGGCTTGAGAGGGGAGCTTCACATTTTACATCATGATCAACAAAAGAAAAGGCATGATGCTTGGACTGTTTTTGTCACTCCTGAGGGGGCTCAAAGATTGATAGTGTATCCTATGGAGATGGATTGCTTAATGTAGATTCATTCTTGGACTCTGTTCATTTCGTGTTCTGTTGAAAGTGAGCGCTTCAGGCCCCGTGGGGCCTCTTATTTATTTATTTGGTTTTAACAACACTTTCGAAAGCCAGCAGCTACAAGTTTCTTCTCTCCTTGAACCAAGTCTCTCGCCCAACTTCAGCACTCATGGTCCACTGAGTTTTTAGCTCACCTGACTTTCAGTCAGGGTGAGCTGTAGTGATCACTCGCTGTCCGTCGTCTGTGAACATGGTGTTTGCGTCTTCTCCAAAACTGCTGAACCGATTTAAGTGATATTTTAGATGTTTGTTTGTTTGACATTGCATTTTGATTTTGTTTAAATCAAGTTGCCCTGCCCCTCAGTAGGGTTGTGCCCAAAAATTATGCCTAAATCTTAAAAAAATCTTCTTCTCGTGAACCAGGAGTAGCAGGGACTTGATATTTGGTGTGCTGCTTCCTTTTGAGGTATAGACTCAGTTTTGTTCAAGAGAAGTTTGTGGGGCTTTATTTGCCTTCGTTATTGGAGGGCAAGAATTTTCACTCCGCCCAAAATTTCTATTTTTCAAACCAAGAGGCTGATTTAAACCATATTTAATTTGTGAGCTTATTTGGTCATAAGTAATTAATTTATGCCCTAAAATATTTTTCCCGTCACCCATGGGAACCGCAGGAGCTAAAAATAGAACAAAATTCAAAACGCACATATCTCCAAAACTACATGACACTGAGACTTCTTATCTGGTGTGAAGCTTCCTTGGGACAAATAGAATGGAATGGTCTAAACAAATTGCTGTCGGGTCTATCATGGGGTACTTTTTCGGGACTTTGAAAAAATGCTTAGTCAGCGTTTTGTAACACTGTGGGTAATGGAGAAAGCATTTAAGACTCTTCTTCATCCAATCCACTCCTCCAAAAGCATTCAAATTTCACATATACCATCTTTGGAAGATTTGTTTACACTTTTATTGAAATCAAATCCCTGGGTCCATATTTGGGCTCTCTATGGGAGTCCAAATTTTGAAACTAGTGCAGTATGAGGAATATTCTTTAAAAATCTTCTTCTTCAGACCCACCAATCAGAATCTTTTGATATTTGGTATGCTGCATCATTAGGCGGGTGAGATTTAAGTTTGTTCAAGAGAAGTCCATATTTGGGCTCACCAGGGTTTCACAAATTGCGAGAACGGTGATTTCATTCCTGTGATATTCTCACAAATGCTTGTTAAGAATATCCATTTACCGTTCCCTCAAAAATATAAGCATTTTTTCATCAGATAAAATTTAATAAAATTAAATTAATTTTAGAGCTGAAACGATTAAAGGGTTTTCGTGATTGATTAATCGCATGGATTAACCTTGGTTAACCAGTTAATCACTTGCCCTAATAGGTAGCTGAATAATTACCGTACCGTTGATGATTTATATAATTAAAACTTTACTCAGCGTAATGGACAAAACCGGCCAGTGCCATATACAAAAATGTCCATACAGATTTTATTATATTTTAAATTTTTGTCTCAAAACATAGCTTATGTACCCTCATTGGAATGAGCTCATTGAGCTTGTTCCAATGGGGAGGGGGGTGGTCATAAGCTATGTTTTTGAGACAAACATTGAAAATCTTTAGTAATTCAATAATTTCTTGATTTCTTGTGCAAGTATCGTCTGCTTCCCGCATTTGGTGAAGGGTTGAGAATGACCATTTCCAGCTACTGATACAGAATAATGATCATGCAAGTGAACAAGTATGTCAGCACATAACTGGCATGCGTTACTCTGTCTCATGTAATTGATGTGAGCCAGTGTGACAATGTTTGCCTGTTTTGGAGCAAGTTTGTTCCTTAATTAACCCATATAATACCATACTTCAAAAGTAACGGTTAACCGACCAATTACTTTTTTTTTATCGATCAAGGCATTGATCATGGGTTAGTCGATTAATCGGTTAACCGTATCATCTCTAATTAATTTCTGTAAACATGATTACTTCAATGGCTTTTGAGGTGGTGGTTGAACAATCTAACAATCTATGTATTTGAAGATAAATAAGCATAATTCATTTGATTAAGACACATGTTGGAAATGGATCCCGCAAAAAATAAATGGGTCCCACAAAAAATATATTTGCGAAACCCTGGCTCACTGTGGGAGCCCAAATTATAACTTAGTTCAAAACGAGGAATTTTCTTTAAAAATCTTCTTCAGATCCAGCAGTCGGAATGTTTTGATATTTGGTGCCATATGCAGCATCCTTCGGGGTGAGATTCAAGTTTGTTCAAACCAAGTCCATATTTGGGCTCACCAGGATTTCACAAATTGCGAGAACGATCGTTTCGTTCCTGTGAAGTTCTCGCAAATGCTTGTTAAGAAGATCCATTTACCATTCCCGCAAAAATATAAGCATTTTTTCATCAGATAAAATTTAATAAAATTAGGTTAATTTTACAACTGAAACGCTTAAAGGGTTTTCTTGATTGATTAATCGCATGGATTAACCTTGGTTAACCGATTAATCATTTGCCCCAATAGGTAGCTGAATAATTGCTGTACTGTTGATCATTTATATAATTAAAACTTTACTCGGCATAATGGACAAAACCGGGCAGTGCCATATACAAACATGTCCATTCAAATTTTATTATATTTTCATTTTTTGTCTCAAAACATAGCTTATCACCCCTCATTGGAACAAGCTTATTGAGCTTGTTCCAATGGAGGGGGGTCATAAGCTATGTTTTTGAGACAAACATTGAAAATCTTTAGTAATTCAAGAATTTCTTGTGCAAGTATCGTCTGCTATCTCCATTTGGTGTAGGGTTGAGAATGACTGTTTTCAGCTACTGATACAGTATAATGATATGCAAGTGAACAAGTATGTCAGCATATATCTGGCATGTGTTACTCTGTCTCATACAATTGATGTGAGCCATTGTGACAATGTTTGCCTGTTTTGGAGCAAGTTTGTTCCTTAGATAACCCATATAATACCATACTTCAAAAGTAACGGTTAAGGCCATAAAAAAAAGAACCTCTGTTTCTCAGGCCCGCGCGCATGGTCATTTTTGGTGCGCATGCAACCTTTTTATGACACAAAAAAAATCTTCAAAAAATTTGAGATATTGTGCTCATTTCGGTAAATCGATATCGATGCGTTCGCAAATTTTAAATTAACACACTTCAAGCTTTTTCTTCATCCTACCTTAATGAAATGGGTGGGTTCTAGCAATATTCACGACAGAAAGTGTTTTATTCTGTAAAAGGTAAGTCATAATGACAGCAAGAAGGAAGGTGTCTTTCAGTCTGACAACAAATAGTCACAAAGGGGAATGGTCGATTCGCACCACGTTTGATTCGCACCAACCCTCAGAAAGTCTGCAAAGTCAGGTGCTATGTTGAATGGAACAGTCTCCTGGCATTTATTTTTAGTAACATTTGTATTGTAAATGGCCGTCATTGGGAATTTGTGTACTGTTATTTGAAACCATTACGAGTTTGCCGGTTAATTTAAATAAATGCATTTGAGATGCAGGATAATTGGATAACTAACAGTAACCGTTGCTTGATATAAAAGTAACAGTCATAGTTGAAAATAAATCGCATATAGGCAGGTATGTGCGGTCGAATTGGTTAATAAAAACACGCAAACATTCGTTTTGTATATCATTTTCAGATTTCAAAAAATATGATTTATGGATGAACTGCCCGTTCAAATGGGTTGTGATAATTTTGAATATAATGGGGAAAAATTGCGATTCACGATTTTATTAGGCAGGTTGTGAAAGGATTTTTTTTTTTTGGTCAAATAAATCTCTGAAAGTTGGCACTTCGACATTTGATTTGTCCCAGAGACGTTTCAACCCGAGACGTTTCACCCACGAGGCGTTTCGTGACTTTCGTCCTGTGTTATAATTTTCATGTTTCACTGAAAAAACAAACATTCAAACCCCACTTCATCTACGACCCAACACCCCTGTGGTGAATAACCAATATATTTGCGAAATTTTGCATGGTCCACCAGGCGTTTGGGTGGGGGTCAAATTACCACAAACAACCTCTCGGGGAGAAAATAAAAAGAAAAAAAAAAACCGCCCGCCCGCATGCTTTTTTGGAAAAAATGGCCTGAGAAACAGACAATCAACTTTGTATGGCCTAACCGATCATTCATTTTTTTATCGATCAAGCCGTTGATCATTGGTTAGTCGATTAATCGGTTAACCGTATCAGCTCTAATTTCTATAAACATGTTTACTGCAATAGCCTTTGATGTGGTGGTTGAACAATCTAACAATCTGTATATTTGAAGATAAATATGCATAATTCATGTTATTAAGACACATGTTGGAAATGGATCCCTCAAAAAATAAATAGGTTCCGCAAAAAATATATTTGCGAAACCCTGGCTCACTGTGGGAGCCTGAATTATAAATTAGTTCAAAATGATTAATTTTTTTTTAAAAAACTTGTTCAGATCCCGAAGTCGGAATGTTTTGATGCTTGGTGTGCAGCATCCTTATAGGGGGAAGGGAGGGGGGGGGGGGGGGGGGGGGGTGAGATTCAAGTATGTTTACTCCAAGTCCCTGGGTTTATATTTAGGCTCACTGTGGGAGCCTGAATTATAACTTACTTCAAAATGACGAATATTCTTCAAAAATATTCTTCACATTCAGCAGTCAGAATGTTTTGATATTTGATATACAGTATCCTTAGGGAGGTGAGATATAAATTTGTTAAAGCCAAATCCCTGGGTTCATATCTGGG
Organism: Pictodentalium vernedei; assembly: GCA_031216915.1. Classification (NCBI taxonomy): domain Eukaryota; kingdom Metazoa; phylum Mollusca; class Scaphopoda; order Dentaliida; family Dentaliidae; genus Pictodentalium; species Pictodentalium vernedei. The sequence continues at coordinate 88,323,622 of CM062297.1, read as the reverse complement.
CTTCCTGTGGGAGCTCGAATTGTACCAAAATTTCTATTTTCCAAACTGGGAGGCCGATTTGATATGATGGGCTTATTGGGTCATAAGTACCTAATTTATGCCAAAACATTTTCGTGTTGCCCTGTGGGAACCGCAGGATCTAAATATAGAAAAAATTTAAAACGCCCATATCTTCAAAACTACATGGCACTGAGAATTTTTATTTTGTGGGAAGCTTCCTTACGAACAGTTGAAAAGAATAGTCAAAATAAAATTGCCATCAGTTTTATCATGGGGAAGTTTTCCAGGACTTTGAATAAATGCTGAGTCATCATTTTAGTTGCGGGAAAAACATTAAAGAATCTTCTACCACAGCTTCAAAGGCTTTCATATTTCTAATATAACATCTTTGGAATATTTGTTCACATTTTTGTTGAAATCAAATCCCTGGGTCCATATTTCGGCTCTCTATGATTAGATTTGTTCAATATGAGGAATATTTTATGTGTACCCATACTATGCATGGTACACATAATGCCGGCATCTGGGGTGGCCATCCGTCGTTCGTCCATCCTTTGTCCATCCGTCCGTCCGTCCGTCCATCCGTCCGTCCGTCTGTCCATCCGGCATCCGTATCCATTTCTTTGGCATTCGATAACTTGAAAAATATTGCTTGGATTGTCAAGTTACTTTATATTTGTGTTCAAGTTACTGATGTGCTGAGCTGTATAGTTTTTGTTGTAAATCTGATAATTTGATCCTGAGATATTAATCCTTTATCCTTCAAATTGAAAATTCCTCCAATCCCTTTGGCATTTGATAACTTGAAAAATATTTCTTGGATTGTCTAGTAGTAGGTATATTTTGGGGATACCAGGACATTTTCTCGAAAAACTGTACATGTACATGTATGTGTACCCCCATAGGGATTCAGTGTTAAAATGAGTACAGAATGTATAAAACGTTGTTTGTACATTTTGTCCCAGAATCCCCACAAGTAGTTATCGTGTCCTAGACTGTTCAAACAGCCGTTGGTGAATGAGTGCGAATTCGACATATTTGCTCGGAAGGAAAAATCGACGAAATTCGAAGAAACATCAACCTAAAAAATCTTCTCAACGTTCCCATCGCGGGTTAGACCTTCGATTGAACGTTGGCGAATGCCAGCAAAAAACGCTTTGGGGATTCTAGGACAGCATAAAAAATGCGTTTTGGGGATTCTGAGACACCGACGTTCGCGATCACGTTCCAGACGGCGGAGTGTGCGATCCAATCGGTAAAAAATGATTGGGGATTCTAGGACAGGAAAAATCGATCTCAAAAACTTTTCTCAACGTTCGCCAACGGTGTAAAGTGGGTGTAAAGTGGAGATACCCATCAAGGATTTTTCCAAACTCAACAGACAGAAAAACCTGAGTTTGGAAAATCCCACGATTTGTATCCCCACTTCCGACGTAAGTAGGTGTAAAGTGGGAATACCCATCGGGGATTTTCCAACCTCAATAGAAAAACCTGAGTTTTTTGGAAAAATCCCACGATGGGTATCTCCACTTTACTGTATAAATAGAGCTGCTGCGTGCTACAATCATCAGTCTGTTTTATCAGGCTGACGAGCAGATCGCATTTCAAAGTGATCTTACTGTAAACTTACTGCAAACGTCGGAAGAACTCCATTTGTCACGCTTGGATGTATATTTACGATTTTTCATTCAGTAAAGTCAATTTTCACTTCAATTGGTTTAACTGAAAAAAACTATTTTAAGGATGAAAGCGGAAACAGGTCAAAAGATTAAATGATGTTATTTAACATGTTTTGAAAGCGCTACATTACTGATATGTTTATTTTGAGATTAACTATTCGAGTTTTCTCCACGGCGAAAATAATCGCTGATGCAATCTTTAACACTTTTGAGGAGCAATGTATTTTTATCAATGGTTTTTATTTTAGAATGACTCGAAGTGTGAGGTTATGTTTTAATTGGAAAATTATGTCGTTACTTCAAACGGCATTTTTGATGATGTGAAACAGTTTTAAACCATTTTACAAATGAAAATGAACCGGTTTCAAATGATTAAGTAATTCTTTCTGATTTAACGCATTTTGAGAAGGATGTTATTTAAGATTTTAACTATTGGAGTTTTCTCCCACGGTGAGAATAATCGGTGATGCGATCTTTAACACGTTTGAGGGCAAACGCATTTGTCGAGGTTTCATTTGTAAATGTTTTTCCCCTAACTGGTTTTAGTTATATATATTAAAGACGGAAGATTTTATGTACTTAAAAACATAAAAATAACTACATTTAATTTTGAGAATAATTAAAATAATCGACGTTACCACACTCTAAAAAAAAGAAATATTAATAATTGAGAGAACAAAAAATGTTTCTACACATCAAAGATTCCAAGCGAAGAGACAAACTTCTTGAGGAATATGAACGTGTCAAGAAGAGTATTCGATCAGCCGATAGAAGTAGACCATTGGGAGAGATGGAATTGAGACGAGAGACCACCAAGCAATTCAAACCTGTGACGGATATTCAGGAACGAAGCAAGAAGGAGATCGTTGAAGAATTGAGACCCATAAAAGAGAGTTCTTTGAGAACGGGTTCGTTGCCAGGTAGTTTTACAAGGGAGTTTTCCTTTCAAAGATCACCACCGGATTACGTTCCCATGAGAATCAAAACCGATGTGAGCGAGAGCGATGATGCAGTTTCGACTACTACCACTACTAGCGTCGCGTCGTCCGACGATGGTGGAAAGAGAGATCTGTTGTATGAAATTTACAGGGATTCTAGCGGTAGGACTTTCGTGGGCGACACTGAAGTGCGAGAGGATGATGAGGATTTAATCATCGGTTCGAATAGGTATGAATTAACTCCTGGACTGCACAAATTGCTCCTTTTCGACAAGCCTGGAGATAACACGGATCAAGATTTCGACAATTACGATGACATTCTGGTTCAGACCCACGCCATGAAGAGGAATAACGATGCCAGAGAGACAAGACCCAAGGCCAACAGAGGTTACAAGTGGACGAAGGTGGTGAAACCCATATGGGATATGAATAAGAAATTCATCGAATCGGTGACTGGAAAAGGAGTGAGAACCACATTTCTTCTGAGCGATTCTGATGCTCTGTTCGAGAGATTGAAATTGTTGATGGCTAGTCGGCGCGCTCATAATACTGGAGTGGATAATGAGCCTATGCAACGAATTGTTGAGGCAGAAGGTCTTGGATAGACGAGATTATAAAAGGTTGATGAACGAATTGAAGGATTGATATATATAATAAGCAGAGAGAAAAACAAAAATAGATAAATAAAATAATAAACGTATTTAGACAACAAACGATTTACGAGCGAAAAAAAAAAGTATATATATATTATAAAATAAAATATGTTGGTGATAAAGAACAGGGGATACGTCAGAACTTACGTTCAAGGCGGTTCTGGCATCGTTGATTCTATAATGCGAGCGTTCACGAGCAATGCAGGTAGAAAACTTGCATCAACCGAGTTTGAGGCTGGTAAGAAGACGGCTTTGGATGCTGGTAAGAAAGCCACTTCCGAAGCTAGTGGTAGGATCGCTTCAGTGGCTGGCAAGAGGGCGGCCGACACATTGATCGACAAGTTGATCAGTCCGCCGGCGAACCGAGCTACGTTAGAGCAATCGCCGAAAAGTTGGAAAAATTTTAAGGATGCTGTGGTACCCATACAAGATTTAGCCAAAATGATGAATTGATCTGGAGTGAAGAGAACTTGCGATGGTGTAATATAAATAAATAATAATAATATTTATAAACTGAGTTTGAAAAAAACATAAAAAACTTGTGTTTGAAAATCTAAAAAATAAAAAAAAAATTTAAAAAAGATGAACATCAAAGATATGTCTTGAAACGACGCCGCGACCAAGAGGTTGAATAACAAGTTCTTTCCCAAAAGCATAAGAGGTTTGATAGTGGGAAAATCAAATTGTGGAAAGACCAATCTGTTGATGAATCTGTTGTCGGAACCCAGCTGGTTGGATTACGACAGATTATTCGTGTTTGGCAAGAGTTTCAACCCGAATACAGATTGCTTCGAGAGTGCATGGATCGTAGATTGCCCAAGGACGTCATAGCCAGAATGGACAGTAGGGAGGAATTCGACAAAAGCGAAGCTTCTCTTTCGACCATTTTGGACAGTGCGATGATGGAATTGATGAAGAGAAATGCATCTTCGAACGTCGAGTGTCAATTTTACGAGAACGCTAGCAACGTTCCAGATCCTAGGGAATTGAAATCGGAAGATAAGAATCTCATGATTTTCGACGATCTGCTTTTGGAGAGACAGAACCGATGCGAATCGTATTACGTTAGGGGTCGTCACAGCAACGTGGACTGTTTCTATCTGTCACAGAATTATTTTCGACTGCCCAGACAGATGCTAAGGGAGAACGTTAATTTCCTGTGCCTCTTTCGCCAGGATCTCAAGAATCTCAATCACATCTACGGAGATCACGTCGCAAACGACATGAGCATAGAAGAATTCAGGAGATTCTGCAAGAGGGTTTGGGATGGAGGACTTCACAATTTCGTCATGATCGATTTGACTAGCGAATTTAATCATGGATTCGAAAAGTTTTATGTTTCTGATAATAATAAAATAGAGAGCGAAAACAAAAATTAGAAAATAATAATAAATCATCAATAATTTAGTTTTGAAAATAAATAAAAATAAAAAAATAATATAATGTTCGAACAAGGAGAATTGTTAGAACGGGTAGCCGAGAATACAGCTGCAAAACAGTCCATTCAAATCATGGTGAATGGTGATTCGACTCGATTCGCGACTCGATTCGAACCTTCCATCGAATTGAATAGAGAGAAAAGATACGAGATGGCGCTGGTGAATCTGGAGACTTATTATTCCTTTCCCAACGTCACCGAAAAGAATAACTCGTTCAAGTATTCTGACGGAGTGGATTGGTTGGAGATTCAAATTCTCAAAGGAAGTTACGACATAGACGATTTGAACAATTACATTCAGACGCGAATGAAGACAGATGGAAATGGAAGCGAGATCAGACTCGCTCCCAGTCCTAATACCCTACAGACTATGTTGGATTTGGAATATAATTTTCGAGTGGATTTCAATACGGACGATTCTATGGGCAAGATGCTGGGATTCTATCAAAAGATTATCGAGGTCACGCGGCATCCGAAAATACGGTCGACATTCTCGCCGTCAATAGTATTCTGGTGAATGTGGACGTGATTGCTGGAAGCTACGTGAATGGTAGTGCTCAACCGACAATCTATTCCTTCTTTCCAAATGTGTCACCGAGTTATAAAATTGCGGAACGACCTCGAAATTTAGTTTATCTACCTACCTGTGATTTTAGACACATTGTATAGTCTCAAAACCACGTTGACGGATCAAAATGGTGAACTGTTAGATCTTCGTGGAGAGAGGGTGACGATACGATTTCACATAAGAGAAATACAAAAAAGCAAAAAAAAAAAAAAATATTGCATATATATATAAATAAGAAAATAAAATAAAATAAACACAATATTAATTTACAAAAAAAAATATTTAATATATATAATTATCATTAAAACAAAAAAACAATTGAACAAAATATATTTTAAAAAGAAAAAAAAGAAATATGACTTGATACATGGTTAAAAACGTGAACATATCCAAAGGACAGAGGGAGAAACTTGAGAGAGTGTTAACTCGAGGCGAGCCAGTGAGATTCAAATTCACTCACAAAGATCTGACGAGTGGTGGTAACGATCAAATCACCTGGACCAGAACTCAAATCAAAAGGATCGAGAAAGTGATTCGTGATGAAAGAGGGTTGACGGTGAGATTGAGTCCCGCTCAATTGAGATACAATATGAAAGGCAGTTTCCTACCGATATTGGCAGGAATCACTGCAAAAACATTGCCCTTTGCAACAAAGACTCTGGGCGTGGGAGCTCTCTCGGGACTCGCAAGTTCGACAGTTGAGAAATTAATGGGTGGTAGCAGACTGTTTTTGAAAAAGGGAGGAGTCATGTGTCGCATCCACATAGACGACGTCGACGACGGTGAAGGATTGTATCTAGAACCTGTTAGAGGTGGCAACTCTTTCAGTGGAAATGGTCTCTATCTGAAGATTGGACAGAATGTTGAGCAACTCGGTAAGGGTTTGCTGTTTGGTCCGAATTCACCATTTAAGAATATACCACCTTTGAGTATGTTATTATAAAGTAAAAAAAAAAAAAATAAATATATACGTATAAAAAAATAATATAAAAAAAATGAATAAAAAAGATTTCGTAGGCTTTTTTTGAACGATAATGATGAATATCACGGGAAAGGATTGGAAAAAGAAGTGGAAAAACAATTGGATGCTAATGATGGATATCTCAGGAAAGAACCGGAAAAAGAAGTGAAAAAAAAATAGGGATAGATTGCAGAAATTAAAAAAAGGAAGAAGAATGAGTTGTTTTCCACCACCACCACCACCGCCACCACCTTCTGAAGAGAATAATGATGATGTGAGTGTTGCCAAGAGATGCACCACATTCGTTCATACCTATGATAGTGAGAATCAAATATATTATATATAAAAACATAATATATCAGAAAAAAAGAAAAGAAGAATCGATGCTGAAAGTGGAGAAAAAAGGAAACGTTATTACAATATATATGAGCGAGAGTGAAGAAGAAGAAGAAGAAGAAGAAGAAGAAGAAGGAGGAAAACAAAAAAAAAGTAATGAGATCTAGAGAGATTGAACATCTCTTGATCTCATTACTTTTTCTTCTTTTTTTTTCCCTTCTTCTTCACTAAAATCGGTCTCTCTATTGTTTTTTAATATTTCCAAGTCCGTTATTAGCATGTTGATGGTCGTGTCTTCGATTGAACATCTCTAGATCTCATTGTTTTTTTTTTTTTTTCTCCCTTCTTCTTCACTAAAAATCAGTCTCTCTATTGTTTTTTTTAATATTTCCAAGTCCGTTATTAGCATGTTGACGGTCTTGTCTTCTCCTTTTTCGCATATGTGTTGAATGTTTATCTTTACTTTTGCAAGTTTTTTTTTACTTCGGTCAACGTGCTCTCACCGCCCGATTTGTTCACGAGTTCGAGAGAGATTTTTGGATATATGTAACTTCCATAGGGCGACGACAAATCGCTCTTGTCGAATTCTCTGTCTTCAACGATGATATTCTGTAGATTGCTTTTGTACTCATAAAACAAATCGAGCGTGGCTTCGTCCAATTTCAAAGGCGTGCTATATTTGTCGTATTTGTGCTGTAAACCCTTTCGTCTCGACCTCGTTCAATTCGATGGCGTCGTGTCGTTGTAATCTGTAGATTTTACAACCGAGTTTCTTACACGTTTCGACTCGTTTCAATTTCAATTCGCATCTTTTAGGTGTTGTTGTCATGATCGATTATTTGTTTTTTGTTTTATGAATTATTGCAAATAATATATATTTTTTGAATTTTGTGTTTAAATAATAATTTGTTAAAAAAGTTCTTATTTTTTTTCTCTATATATATTTTTGAAAGTTTTTAATTTTAATTTTCTTTAATGTGAAATTTTTTGTAAAAGTTTTTTTTCTATTTATATATATAAATAAAAAGTTTAAATTTTAATGTCCTTTTTTTCTCGTATTAATTCAGTTTTTTCTCACGTTAAGGAAAATAAAAAATCGATTAATCTTTTTTTTTTGCTTTTATGAATTATTGCAAATGATATCTATTTTTGAATTTTGTGTTTAAATAATAATTTGTTAAAAAAGTTTGTTTTGTTTTTTTTTTCTCTCTCTATATATATACAAAAAAAGTTTTTAATTTTAATTTTCTTTAATGTGAAATTTTTATAAAAGTGTTTTTTTCTCTTTATATATATAAATAAAAAGTTTAAATTTTAATGTCCTTTTTTTTCTTGTATTAATTCAATTTTTTCTCACGTTAAGGAAAATAAAAAAAAATTTTGGAGGAAATTAAAACATTTATATAAAGACTAATTTAAAAACTTTTTAACAAATTATTATTTAAATACAAAATTAAAAAAAATATATTCTTACAAATGAAGCAAACAAATAAAAAAATGGAAAATTTAGATGAGTATACCATACCTCAGTTAAATGAGATTTGTAAAAAATTCCAAATTCCAAATTTCAGAAATCATAGAACCAAATGAAAAAAATTAAAGCCATACAGGAGTATCATTCATGAGGCAATGGAAAGAAAAAAATCGAAAGATCGAAAGTGAACAAACTTAAACAGATTCGAATTGCGAAAAAAATAAGCCGATGGCAGCAATACCTGACGATAGGAAATGAAATGCTGAGTGTGATGAAAAACTTAGAGAGATCATACATGAGGAGTTACATAGTTTGCTCGAAGAAAAAGCAAATGAAATGCCGATAGCAACGACATCAAAAAACGTTTTGTTTGCGAAAAATGAGAAGGAAAAGGTGGCAAAGGGAATCGAAATGCCGACGACGAAAAGAAAAAAAAAACGTACCGGTTGCGAAAAATAAGAATCCGACCAAACGAAAAGCCGTCAAAGAACTGCAAGTTTAAAAAAAAAATAAAAATAAAAAAACAAAAACCAGTGAATCTAGACAAACGAGATATACTGCTGAATGAAATTTGATGAGCAATTGACGAAGGGAAAGGAGAAGAATATGTAGCGCAATTTGTCACGGAAGCATTCCAATCGAATCCCATAGAATGGGAGAGTGCGATCAAAGACATTTTTAAAACTTTCGACGTGGTTCCCTCATTCAAGAAAGTCGATCCGAAATTGTTCATGGAATGGGTGAAGAAAAAAGTATTGGATTTGTTTCGTGAACACATGCACGTGGGACTAAAAATTAAGATGATACTCCATTGCGCAGTTAATAAAATCGACGTGAACTCCAGCGAAAGCATCGTGAGAGATGCATATTTCAGATCTACTGTCCAACCCGTATTTTGAGGTTCAGGCTTATCGGACGTTTTCGATATGATGAAAGACAAGATGTTGACGTCTCTCGCGAATTATCAACAGGGAGGTAGTAATTGGTCATTCGAAAAGGTGTTGAATCTCGAAATTCACGTGACCAAAAATGATTCGTTAAAAGCATCTTCCTATGTGGAATTACCATATTTCTTAGCTAAAAAAAGCCGTGATAAATGTGAGAAATAAAGATGATCAGTATTTTAAATGGGCAGTCACCTCCGCTTTGTACCCCGTCAGAATCCATCCTGAGAGAGTTTCTAGTTACGAGGAGACTTGTAAAAATCTTGATTGGACCGGAGTGACTTTTCCAATGCCGTTAAAAGACATCGAACGTTTCGAGGTTCAAAATCCCACAGTAGCGAGGAACGTCTTGGAATACGATGAGGAAAAACGAATGTTCTATCCTCTCAGATGGACTTCATATTTCGGAAGAGAAAAGACGATTATTTTATTATTGATTTCGAACGATGACAATCGTCGTTATTGTTGGGTTAAAAATCCGAGTTGGTTACTGTGGAGCCAGAGTAGTAAACATAAAGAAAAGATATGTTTATGTTGCAACTGCATGAACGCATTTCACAGCGAAAAATCGTTTGCGAAACATCTGGAATATTGCAACGAAAATCAAAGCGTCACCATCGAAATGCCCAAACCCAACACCATCATGAACTTTCTCGATCACAATAAAAGGTTAAAAGTACCATTCGTCGTGTACGCCGATTTCAAATGCTTCACCGTGAAAATGAGTTCCTGCCAACCCGACGCTCTTTGAAGTTACATCAAAAGATATCAAAAACACATGCCTTTGGGCTATTGCATTTACATGAAATGCGCTTTCTGACACTCGCAACACAACATGGGTCTCTTCACTTACACGACACGAAACGGTGCAAAGACGACGATGTGGCTCAAAGGTTCATGGAAGAGTTAGAAAATTTTTGAGACATCTGTCATCGAAATTACGATCTGGATCCGGCTTGGTATTTCACCACACCCGGTCTTGCGTGGGATGCTCTGTTGAAGACCACCGCAGTCCAGTTGGAATTATTATCCGATGTGGACATGTTGCTCATGTTCTCGATGATCTCCCACAGGTATTCTGAAGCCAACAATCCCTACATAGAAGAAGGTTTTGATTCGGAACAATCAAATAAATACATACAGTATTGGGACACTAATAATCTGTACGGTTGGGCCATGAGTCCTTGACCGATTGGAAATTTCAAATGGGTGACAGAACCAGAAGAGATGCAAAAATGGGGAGACTATCCTTGCATTTTAGAAGTCGATTTGAACTATCCGGAAGAGTTACACCACCTGCACGATTATCCCCTGGCCCCGAACGAATGGAACCAATCGAAGGAGATGACGAAAAACTCATTCCCAGTTTATTTAACAAACGTAAGTATGTCAACTACAGGGAGAATTTGAAACAATTCGTCGATCATGGGATGAAATTAATCGACATACATCACGTCATTCGATTCACCGAAGAGCCTTGGATGAAAAAATACATCGATCTCAACACAAATCTCAGAATTCGAGCCGAGAATGATTTTGAAAAAGATTTCTTCAAACTCATGAACAACTGTGTGTACGGTAAATCAATGGAAAACATCAGGAAGAGAACCGACATTTGACTCGTCACATTCAAGAAAAGAGCTAAAAAATTAGTGGCAAAACCCAATTACAGACACTGAACCATATTCGACGAAAATCTAGTGGCCATTCACATGCACATCATGGAAGGTGGATTGGACATGGGCAGCCATGCGCTCACGAATCTACCAGATCCCGGGCACATGTCGGATGCCTGCACCTTGATTTCGGTGGTGGAGAAAGTCAAATACGCCAGGCAATTGATCACTGTGTGGGCCGAGGAGAATGGCGCATTAGAGCAGGGAAAAGCCGAGTGGTCTTTCGGAAACGAAAGTAGTGGATCGCAACACGGTGAGGTGGGATATCCCATGCCATTGGGAGGCGAAATCATTCGAATGGGTCTGGCTTCCACGAATTTGAATAACAGAGCGGTTGTCAATCTCATGGTGAACGGAGTACAGAGCGATAAGAGACACTGTGTCAGAAAGACCGAGAATCAACACCCGAATGTTAGCATGTTCGGCATGCCTCTCAAAGTGAACGCCAGAGACAGGATTAATTTCGTTACAAAAACCAATAATCCTGAAGCTGCCACTTCCGTGGTGAGCCGACTGATCGAACTAGATCCTCTGAACAAACAGTGAACGTGTGGAAATAATTAATTAAAAATAATGAGTAATTATTAAAAACGAAAAAAAAACATAAAAAGTAAAGAGTAATTATTAAAAACAAAAAAAACAAACAAAAAAAAATAAAAAAGTAATGAGATTTAGAAAGATGTTCAATCTCTCTAGATCTCATTACTTTTTATTTTTTTTGTTTTTTTGTTTTAATACGTTCTCTTTACCATTCATTTTTGTAATTTTTTTTTTTTTTTTAATTTTTATTTATATATATTTTTTTCTTTTCTTCACACACACACACACACACACATCTCTCATTGAACAATCAAGATCTTATTTCCATCCGATTTGAATTGTAATTCTCTATCCGACAGGACCAGGGCAAAGGCCTTGGTTTTTCTCGGCACGTTCCTATCGAATTTCATCTTGATCTGAATGTCTAAGACGCTACTCTTGAGTTGTTCGCTCTGTTTACTGACTTCGAATACGAACATGGGATACATCAACTTGTATTTGCCGGGAGATATATTAGGGTTGCTTATCAATTCGTCCAGACCGTGATACTTCTTTCTAAAATCCGCAGCGTCGCCGTACAGTCTGCAGAAATCGTTCTTGTCGAACGACACGTTGTAATCGATTGCTGGATATCTCGTGGCATTCAGAAACACTTGCATGTTTCTCAAATTGTAGTGATCAAACAGTGACGCATTCTTTTCTTGAGACCCATCCCTATCGGTCAGAAACGCTACCACGATGAAATGCAGTCTCTCGGAAGTGAATAGCAAGTATTTTATATTACTGAATAGATGCAGGATCCCATTATTGGCTAGAGTGACCGTGTCGTCGTCGGCGTATTCGGTCCCATCTACCTTGGTGAGACGTCCCTGCACCACTATGTAACTCTCGCTAGGATAAACGAATAGATCTTGAGTTTCGATGTTGATTCTTATCTCTCCCGCATTGTTCAAACTCGTTCCGGTTATCGGTTCATATTCGTGAACCTCATATTCTTGAATACTTTCATCTTTCACTATGCTTTGTGCGATATCTAGTATATTTGCCATTTTTTGAAGGGTTTTTGTTTTTTTTTTTGTTTATTAATTAGCTTGCTTTTTCTAAAAAAATAGCTTTAATAATTTTTTATTATTATTATTATTTCTCTCCTTTATATATATATGTGTGCAAACAAGAAAATGCTAAAGAGAGTAAATAATTTTTTTTTTTTTTCTTTATTAAAACATTGTCTTCTGCAATTGTTGTTCGTAAAACTTTCCGATGATCTCTTCACCATCCAAAGCTTCGATTTCGTAAGTCACCGAATCGGTGTGAAATATTCTGATTATCACGAAGATTTCCGCGGTTCATCGAGGAGTGTAACCCTTTTTGAAGTGCTTCTGATAAGCGTAGATTTTCACTCGATCACCGACCGCAAATTTCGGCGGTCTAGACTACTTCCTGATCTTAGATCTCTCGGGATATAGATTCGCGTAGACCCGTTTTTTGTTTCGAGGATCGCTAGCTTCCGCGGAGGTCATCTTGCTTAATCTGTGTTGCGTGTTATTGTAATCTTCGACCAGACCGTTCAGAGCATATATGTATCTCTTGGTTGAATTCACCGTGAAATATCTGTACATCTTTTCCTTCATCGTTCAATTCCAACGTCCCACGACGCTGGCTTTCTCTTCATTTTCGATCGAGTAGAGGACAACCAACATACGAACGTCCTTGTTGTAGAATTCCTTCCCCTTGTCCACCCACAATTTATTTGGTTTTCAAGAAGACGAGTCGAACGCGCTCTTCAGAGCCTCGGTGAATCAAGGTCCCGATTTATTCTTAAAAGCTCTGATCCAACCGTATTTGGAAAACATGTTGATGACCGTCAATAGATATTTCCACCTCAAAACGATCTCATGTCGACCAAGTCGGCAGACCAAATGTCATCCAGACCGTTCACGAACTCCCTTCTCTTTCGAAATTTATGCACGATGGGTTTGTGTAACTCCTCGGCCAATTTGCTTGTCAATAATCACTTCTTCTTTTCCGAAGCGCTTTTTTTTTTAATGCCCCATCCGTATCGACGTTTCGCACCGATCACTTTGCCAGCCAGCGAACGTTCTAACTTCTCTCTCCTGGTTGGATTCGATATGTCTTTCAATTTCACCAACATGTTTTTATCGCAGATGTCGTTGCGAATCTTGGTGTCGGGATGTTTGCAGTAGCACACATCATGTTTATATGTGGCCGCATCCACACTTTTCACGGGTTTGCTCCAAAATATAGGAGTTAGATTGGCGTTGAGTCTCTTGTTCAATTTTGTTCCGGGTCCCGTGAAACTGTGACCCAGCAGATGCATTTTGAAAGGTAGATTATTGATCATTTTATTCGCGATGCCTTTGCCTCCGCTCGTTTTTTTTTTTTTTTTTTGACGAATGGAGTCTTGATCGAACCACACACATTGCAAATTCCATGAAGCATCTGTCTGTCATTTTTAGTTCGTACTTCTCGAGAATTACCCATCTTGGTAACTCTCTTACACTTTATGCAATACATTTTTTTTTTTTGAGGGTTATTTAAATTAATTTCGTTTTCATTTTTTTTTATATATAAATTTAATATTTTTTTTTTTTTTAAAATTCTGTTCTTATTATATATATATTTTTTTTTCAATTGCTGCTCTTGAGTTCTATCAACTTACCAAATTCCTCCCTGGCCTCTTTCCTCCCACTTTCCCACGAGAGAATCCTTCATCTCTACCTTGGTGAATTGACGAGTCTTGATTCTCACGGCTTCTTTCATGGCCTCGTATTTTGTTTTCTTGCCCAATATCATGAAGTATTCACCGTCCGATATCCTACCTGTTTCCTAGCCTTCAGATATAATTTCCGACTCAAAAAGTTTCCGACCATGCTAAACAATCCGGCTGCGAGAGCCACTCCTTCTATGGTCAACACGATCAGAAGGCCGGCTGCAGTCGACAACAATCTGATGCCGGCCGCGTGTAAACCCATAGAAATCGTGATCCCATAGAAATCCTGATGAGTGTCGTGTCGACCGCAGTGACGAATTTCACGAGGCGCGAATACTTCTTCTTGAGAGAATGATGAGAGTCTCTCTCTCGAGTCAGAAACAATTGGATTCTACTGATTTGATCGATGCGATACCTCTCTCCTCTTTCTGTGTCTTCTAGCGATGGCGCCGTTGGCAAAACACCGTTCGGCTTCTCATCCTCGTCTTCATCTAACGATGGATGCAATTTATTTCTGTTTCTCATTTTTTTTGGTGTGTTTTTTTCTTTCTTATATTAGATAAAATTTACGCGTGTATATTTTTTATTTTCTATTCTCCTTTATTTATATCAACAAAGAAAACTTAGACGTATGCTTCCTCCAGCAATAATTTCAAGACGCATCCCCTGTCTTCTAAAGTCAGACTTCTACGTGCCAATTTCATTTCTTCTGAACCCGTGGGCTTGTCTCGCCTGCTACAGAAGACTAATCTCCTCCAGAACTTGATCACGTCATCGATTCGAACGCATTCGAATGCTGGTTCGAAATACTTGATGACTATATCTTCCCTTTTCATCGTCAGACACGAATGATCCTCGTGATCAAAGTCTAGATGATCCCGACACCCAACGCATAGTTCTTACAAGAGCTGACCTAGTTGTTCATTCACGCAGAATGCGTAGGCTCTCATCAGCATTTTTAAAAGAAACCTTGCCCTCATAATCTGAGAATCGTTCATGATTTACGTATTTTATTATCTATTTGATTCGATATTTATTTTTTTAAATAACTATTTATTTATATATTTTTTTTTCTCCTATATATATATCAATCACTTTTTATTTCCTCTTGTGAATCTCGTGATTCTATTACGATTCACCTCACAAAACTCACGAGGATTTGATGTTTTCATCAGTGTCCTCCAATGATTTCCTCGGTGATCGATCGCACCACCGCGATGGCAAACGTGGAGAGACGATTTCTCTTGGTTCTAATTTTCGGCGTTCTCTTAATTTTTGCGTTTTCCGTCCTAGTTGGCCATCGTGGTCTACACGGTTCGATCGACCGTTGCCGAACGTCGAGAAAAGTTTTTAAGATCGATTTTTCCTGTCCTAGAATCCCCAATCATTTTTACCGATCGGATCGCACCCTCCGCCGTCTGGAACACGATCGCGAACGTCGGTGTCTCAGAATCCCCAAAACGCATTTTTTATGCTGTCCTAGAATCCCTAAAGCATTTTTGCCGGCTCTCGCCAGCGATCGATCGAAGGTCTAACCCACGATGGGAACGTTAAGAAGATTTTTTTAGGTTTATGTTTCTTCGAATTTCGTAGATTTTTCCTTCCGAGCGAATATGTCGAATTCGCACTCGTTTGCCAACGGCTGTTTGAACAGTCTGAGACACGATGACTACTTGTGGGGATTCTGGGACAAAATGTACAAACAATGTTTTATACATTCTGTACACGTTAAACACTGAATCCCTATTGGGTACATGTACGTGTACAGTTTTTCAAGAAAATGTCCTGGTAATCCCCCAAAATATACCTACTTCTAGTTACTTTATATTTGTGTTCAGGTTACTGATTTGCCGAGTTGTATAGTTTTTGATGTAAATCTGATGATTTCATCCCAAGATATTAACCCTTTATCCTTCAAATTGAAAATTCCGCCAATCCCTTTGGCATTCAATAAGTTGAAAAATATTGCTTGGATTGTCAAGATACTTTACATTTGTGTTCAAGTTGCTGATGTGCCGAGCTGTATAGTTTTTGGTATAAATCTGTTATTTTGATCCTGAGATATTAACCCTTTATCCTTCAAATTGAAAATTCCTCCAATTCCTTTGACATGAGATAACTCAAAAAATATCAATCCGATTGTCATGTTACTTTATATATTTATGCAGGTTACTGATGTGCTGTGCTGTGTAGTTTTTTATGTAAATCTGAATATTTGATCTGGAGATATTAACCCTTTATCCATCAAATTAGACACTCATCCAATCCATTTCTGTATGTACCCATACCATGTATGGTGTACATAATGTCGGCATCTGTGGTGGCCCTCCGTCATACAGCTTTCTACTAGTTGTGCATATGGGTACACATCTGACGATTTCATCGGCTATTTTTTAAAAATCTTCTGATCCACTCTTCGGAATATTTTGATATTTGGGATGCTGCATCCTTAGAGGGGTGAGATTCAAGTTTGTTCAAGCCAAGTCCCCCGGGTTCATATGTGGGAGCCCAAATTACAACTTAGTTCAATAAGAGGAATATTCTTTAAAATCCAGTAGTCAGAACCTTTTGATATTGGTATACAGCACCCTCAGGGATATGCGATTCAAGTTTGTTCAAGCCAAGTTCCTGGGTTCATATTTGGGCTCTTCTCTCTATATTTTTCATTGTAAGTTAGTCACTACATTTATGTAGGCTTCCAAAATTTGTTACTGCATGTCTGTCTGTCTGTCCTTCAGATGAAATGTTTCTTTGCTTTTCATTTGCCTGGCTCGACATTTTAGATAATTTGCAGCTATCTTTCACCCTCCTATGTCAAAAAACTGGTACTCGAGTACTACGAGTACTGAGTACTTTGGACCCAGCCTATCACAAATATATTAAACATCAAAGAGTATATTATATACTTGAAACAAATACAGTACAGCTGTTGTGTACAACCCGGTGCTTCATTAATTAAAATTTTGCGGATGATGATTTTTATTGACTGGTAAACGCATGAGTGGACATCACTGCCCACGCATGTATTATAACCTGTCCACAGTGACTGTACTGTAACTGATTTGTCCTCTTTGTGAACATATTTTCTACAATTTCACTCCTTTTGACAGAATGTGTGCATGTGGGGATTAAACCAAAATAGTAAAAAGTGCATTTGTGGATATTTGCAGCACAAGCACAGCACTACTGAATCAATATTTGATGATTTTAGGAATTTTAACAGTGTCATGGGACACCACAGTAGCAGGTACTGGTCATTCTGTTGGAAAAAATCACTGTTTTATGACTCGAGGTGCCTTAACTGAGAAAACTTAGGCTTTTTCTTACAAAGATTGCAAAATATCAAACACAATGTGAAATGTCTTCAGAAGCAAGAATGTGATTAAAAAACAATGGAAAATTCATGTCAACATCAATTTATTTATAAATTAATATATTTTTTTTTTGGAAAAATGCATACTGGGAGGTGTGTGTGTGGGGGGGGGGGGGGGGGGGGCACATCCAGGGCTATAATTTATCCCATCACTAGGTAAAAGAATATTTGACATCATTTGTTGAGACAAAATGGCACTTTCTATTGATATTGGTGAATTATATAGCCTCAGCCAGGGCTTATAAGAATCTGAGAATCGATTCCCGTAGAGATCTGTGCAACAAAATCAGTGAGAAACCATGTAGCTTCTTGTAACACTGCTGCTAGGATTCACGTGAAAAGAACTGAGTCAGTTTAACCCTTTACCTAACACAAAGGCAGCAAATTAACCAATACAACACTGACATGACCCGAAATATTGTGACACTGGCAATAAAATTTGTACAAATATGGCTGTCGCCCTCATCAGCCAGTTCCAGTAATATCCATAATTATTTCGCTTGATGAATATTGTTTATTTTTAGCTCACCTGACTGTAAGTCAGCAGGCTCTTAAGTGATGACCATCCGTCCTTCTGTCCGGCGTGAACATTACATTATCAACCTCTCCTCATAAACAACTGAGCCAAACTGAACCAAATTTGATATTCGTGTTCCTTATCATATATGAATTCCAGTTTGTTCAAATAAAGTTGCCACACCCACAGGGGGCCCCAAACATTTCTCTGATAGCACCCATAAATTGTTTTCCAAATTTGAAAAAAAAATCTCCAGAATCATGTATAAGAATCTTTTGATACTTGGTATACAGCATCTCTAGGGGTTGAGGAGGGTGGGGGGGTAGATTCATGTTTGTTCAAATCGAGTCCCTGAGTTAATATTTGGGCACCCAAATATCAGCAGTGCAATATGAGGAAATTTCTTTGAAAACCTCCTTCAGATCCACCAATCAGAATGCTTTCATATTTGAAATGCAACATCTCTAGTGGGGGAGGGGGGGGGGGGGGGGGGTAGATTGAAGGTTGTTTAAATCAGGTCTCTTGGTTAATATTTGGTCTATCTATTGAAGCCCAAAGTTTAACTTAGTGCAGTATGAGGAAATTTCTTTAAAAATCTATTTTTTTAGATCCCCCAGTCAGAATCCTTTCATATTTGGCATACAGCATCTCTAAGGGGGTCGGATTCATGTTTGTTCAAGCCAAATCTATGGGTTAATATTTGGTCTCGTTATGGGAGAGCTCAAATGAACTCAGTGCAACATGAGAAAATTTCTTTAAAAATCTTTTTCTTCAGACCCACCAGTTAGAATGCTTTAATATTTGGTGTACAACATCTCTGGGGAGGTGAGATGTAAATTTATTGCAATTTGGTTCCTGCCAGTCAGAATCTTTTTATATTTGGTATTGCGGAGGGGGGGGGGGGGGTGGCAGATTTGAGTTTGTTCATTTCGGGTCCCTGGCTTAATATTTGGGCAGGGGTGGGTTAGGTTCTAGGTTGTTCATAAATGTTCAAATCCATTCCTTAGAGTTTTTCCATACAATTTGCCTTTCAAGCTGCAGTGACACGACAACCCTTGGAAGTTTGGCAGTACTTGTCTACAGCTGTCAGAATTGGAAGCAATCAGGAAAACCTATGCTAATAATCATCTGACATGGACACTAGAGTTATGAATAATTTCATAACATCATTTCTATGTACTATGTAGTGTTCATGAACCACGACTAACTGAATCTGACCCAAAAATACTTCTCTGAACCACCTCGTCAGGTGAGCGATTAAGGCCCAAAGGGGGGAGGGGGGGGGGGGGAAATCAATAGTTGGTGTTGTAAAAATTAAAAAGCTGTATTGGGTAAAGGGTTAACATGTATTATCAGTATGCAACAGGGGTTCAATCATACTGGCCTAATAGGATCCTGGCCCATAGCAGGTCTGAATTCTCGTAATGATTTCCGCAAGAATCCAAATGGATTCTCCCAAATTTAGAGGAATTATAAGCCCTGCACAACCCAAGTTGACATATTGTTTCGTGGTGGTGGGGCACTATTTATCTTGCTGTATGGTTAATTAAAACAGATATTGTGAAAAGGTTTTGTGTGCTGATGCAGATTTTAGTGTTATTTTGGGATTTGGGTAGTTTTCAAAGAAAGCTGTGAATTCTCATCCCTCCCAACTTATTATGCAACAGAGTAAAAATTCTGTCGGAGGCAATACAAGTTTTTAAGCCCATTTGACACAGATTGGACAGTTCTCTTCAAAAGAACAAATTTCCCATGCTTTGGACTAGACAGAAGCCAAATGTTAAATTCTATTGCAGAAATGAGTCTTTCATCACATGAAAGAGGTAAATGTATCGTTGATAGGGTTGGGTTTGCTCATAGGTATAACTGTTGTAAATATTTTAATTAGATTTACCTGCCTCGAAAAGTTGCACTCGGAAATTATGTAATTCCCAAAACTAAGCAGCCTTGGGAAAATATATTGTTCCGGTAAACATTTGAAGAAGTCTACTGACATTTTGCATTACTGTTGAATATTCCAGATGAATAAAGAGGATGTTTTGAGGACTTTTAGAACCTAAAAATTCGTTTGACTATTGGTGTGTTTTGGTTGGGAATTCCCTGAGAAATATGAACATGTGACCAGCACTTCCCTTTCTGTTAGTTTTTCTCTTATTTGTTGCATGACCCCCCCTGTTTAAGAATCAAAAACAGGTTGTCTGAAGGGCTATACTTGACAAAAGATATTTGAACGCTAAATTTAAAATGATGCGATCATATTGTTTTCGCCTAAACATTATAATGGTTGCATTTTGGAAAATGTTTAGTACTGTGATACGTATTCATGTTTGCCTGAAATTAAACAATTGCAGGAATTTGATTGCATAAAATCAAAATGTTTTTGGAGTAATGGTTGCGGAATGAAATATTTCAGTATGTTGGATACTTTGGGGTTCCTTCGTATGCCTTGCGTATTGTCATATTACTTTACCTACCCAGCATTCCACTTCGCTGGAAAGTCGATTTTTTCTCCCTGACATTATGCAAATAACTTCTATTTCAGAGTCCTTTGTTCATTTCACGGGGAGATAACACGCTCCAAATATGACCATGGACATATTCTCACCCTAAACTGTGTGTTCTGCCAACTATATGAAAACTTGAACCTTCTCCACATTGGCAGTAAACCAGACAGGTGATAGCCGAGCTAACTTTCGAATTCTGTTTGCTATGAAAACAGACGAAATTGTAGTTTTGTTGTTATTTCTATAGTAATATTCAGAATATTGAAAGTAATGTTGTGTCAACTGTTTTCTACTGTACAATCACAATGCGGCACACTGTCATTATTGTCCCCTGCCATGTAGAGTGAGGGGATATTGTCCGCCCGTCCGTCCGCCTGTCCGTCTACCCGTCCATTCATCCGTTCGTCCATCCACCCATTCCAATTTCTTGTCATCACATTTGAAAGTGCATTTTTCATAATTGCTAGAAATCGCTTTTTTTGACCCCCTAAAGCATTCCTGATGTACACACATGCATTTTGACGTAAAAAAAGTGGGCGTGGCCAAAATTTCGAAAGTGGGTCACGCTCATATCTCAAGCATGGTATGACGTATGGACCTGGGACAAACACCAAATGAGTCGCCACTCGATGGAGATTCAAAATATGGGTCAAGTTCACGGAGGTCACCTAGGGGTCATTAAGTGCAATTTTCATAATTGCTAGAAATCACATTTTTTGACCCCTAAAGCATTCCTGACGTACACAATGCATTTTGACGTAAAAAAGTGGGCGTGGCCAAACTTTTTGAAAGTGGGTCACGCTCATATCTCAAGCACGGTATGATGTATGGACCTGGGACAAACACCAAATGAGTCGACACTCGATGGAGATTCAAAATATGGGTCAAGGTCCCGGAGGTCATCTGGGGGTCAATATGTGCATTTTTCATAATTGCTAGAAATCTCATTTTTTGACCTCCTAAAGTATTACTGATGTATAAACATGCATTTTGACGTAAAAAGTGGGCGTGGCCAAATTTTTTGAAAGTGGGTCACGCTCATATCTCAAGCATGGTATGACGTATGGACCTGGGACCAACACCAAATGAGGCGGCACTCCATGGAGATTTAAAATATGGCTGAAGGTCACGGAGGTCACCTATGGGTCATTAAGTGCATTTTTTATAATTGCTGGAAGTCACATTTTTTGACCCCCTAAAGTATTCCCTACGTACACACGGGCATTTTGACATAAAAAGTGGTCATGGCCAAAATTTTTGAAAGTGGGTCATGCTCATATCTCAAGCATGGTATGACATATGGACCTGGAATTAACACCAAATGAGTCGAAACTCGATAGAGGTTTAAAATATGGGTCAAGATCATGGAGGTCACCTAGGGGGTCATTGAGTGCATTTTTTGGAATGACTGGAAATCACATTTTTTTACCCCCAACTCATTCCCGAAGTCCATACATGATTTTTTTTCTGAAATGAAGTGTCACTGTCACTTTCCCGAACTTGAAAGGTACTATGGCTCCTGTGTCGTCCCACGTACAGGTACGATACGAAGAAGTGGTATTCTTGTATCTCCCACGACTTGGTCATGAACCAAGTCACAGTAAACATAGAGTGAATAAAATCCTTGGTTGACATCAGCAGCTCTGGAAGAATTGTAAGTTCCTGATTTAA
The DNA here is from genome assembly GCA_031216915.1 of Pictodentalium vernedei. Taxonomy (NCBI): domain Eukaryota; kingdom Metazoa; phylum Mollusca; class Scaphopoda; order Dentaliida; family Dentaliidae; genus Pictodentalium; species Pictodentalium vernedei. The sequence goes on along the minus strand of CM062297.1, from coordinate 88,301,619 downwards.
AAACACACTCATTAAATCCCAAAATATCTTGAAGAGGAGGGCTCAATGTGACCACGACCCCATCACGAACCATGATACGAGCTTTACCAGTCACTTCATCCAATTCAAAATATATGGTGTGAAACGGTTGGAGACTCAAGACACATACACCTTTCACAAACCTGTACGTCAAACATTTCCTAGAAGGAAAGTGATAGTTTGTGGTATCGATGCACAATGGCAAGCTGACTTAGTAGATGTAGTAAATTCAACAAAAACACAAAACGTTTGTTGACATGTATAGATGTGTTTTGTAAATATGCTTGGGTTATACCTCTCAAAAACAAACTTGGTGACTCCATCGTTAAAGCTTTTACTAAAATTTTTAAACAAGGTCGTAAACCAATAAAATTACAAACTGACCAAGGCAAAGAATTTCGAAACAGAATATTTCAGAATTTTCTCATAGATCACAAAGTCGACTTGTTCACTGCCCAAAATGTGGAAACAAAATGTTCCATAGTAGAAAGATTCAATAGAACTTTGTAAACCAAAATGTGGAAATATTTTACCAAGAACGATACACTAATTTTTCCACTTCAAAAGTTGGTGAAATCATATAATCATTCTCATCCTCGTAGTATAGGTATGGCCCCAATTGCCGTGAACTTTGAAAATCAAGAAGAGGTTTGGCACAGGTTGTATGGCAAACCCTTAAAACACAAGACCCCAAAATATAAAGTGGGAGACAGAATGAGAATCAGTAAAGTTAAAACTTTTGAGAAAAGTTATTTGCCCATTTGGACTGAAGAGTTATTCACGGTGATATCTGTCAAAAAAGGTCATCCAGTCACATACATCTTACAAGATGATAGTGGGGAATATTGAAAGGGTCGTTCTACACTGAAGAGCTTCAGTGAGTTTCACATAAAACTATTTACAAAATCGAACACGTACTCAAGAAACGTGGTCGTGGTGAGAAAAGGGAATTGTTCATAAAGTGGTTAAGATACCCTACTTCGTTCAATTCATGGATCCAGCAGAGTCAGCTCACCTATAAAAGGAAGTGAACCTCTGGGGTATCTTCAAAATGGAAGAAGGATCGAACGGTTCTTGGCCTCTGTTTGGCGAAAGAATTCCAAGGAGCGAGATCACTTATTTTTCACAAATAATCATTTTGTACATCATCATCACTACCACTACTCACTCTCGAGAACAGAGACAGCAAGTTGTGGACTGCTTTCTTGAGTAGTAGCATAGGGCATTTGTTACCTAATCCAACCATTAAGAAAAAGTAATGTTTTATTTGACTCTACCAAGTAATAGTTCTATGAACGTGTTTCCCGAAAACACGGTGACTGCGTACACCACTCAGTTATCACAACCAGTGAATCTCGCGGGGGAATGGCAAGTAGATCTGGTAGAGATTCAGTATCCAAATACTTGGTTCAATATTCGTGGGGAAGCAGCCTTCGTTACAGTGTTCTGGTCTTCGAAATGAATTATCGACTTACTCTCAAGGAAGGTTGTTATTCGGATCCCACTGATGTGATACGGGCTATCAATGGTGTTAAAGAATAACTCTTGCCTCGTGACGATAAGGTAGATTTTGAATTCGATGAAGTGACTGGTAAAGTTCGTATCATGGTACGTGATGGGGTCGTGGTCACATTGAGCCCTACTCTTCAAAATATTTTCGGATTTAATGAGTGTGTTTTTAAATCAGGAACTTACAATTCTTACAGAGTTGCTGATGTCAACCAAGGAGTTTATTCACACAATGTTTACTGTGAGTTGGTTCGTGACCAAGTCTTGGGAGATACAAGAATACCACTTCTTCATACCTGTACGTGGAAAATATGGGAATAGCATCTCTAAAACTTTTGAGAATGTGTATTATGTATCAATGGAACAAAAAAATTTCAGTACCGACCGGGTGTATATAAGGGACGACACAGGAGCCATAGTACCTTTCGAGTTTGGGAAAGTTACAGTGACACTTCATTTCAGAAATCCTAGATCTCTTCATTTCACATAAACATGACTTACTGTTGTAAGTCCAAATTATACGAAGAATATTACACGAAACAAGCTGGGAACGGTCTACCAGCTTTTTCTGGAGCTCAAATACAGAGAGGTTATGGTTTGGGAAGTATATTGGGAGGACTGAAGAATATGATGTTACCTTTATTGAAAACTACAGCCAGGACTGTGGGAAAACAGTTATTGAGAAAAGGAGCGGCCTTTGCCGAAAATGTCATTGAAGGGAAAAAATATTAAAAAGGCAGTAATCAAAAGAGTCAAAGAGGCTGATGCGGGAGCTTGGAATGAAGTGGTTGGTGGTTCAAAACCACCCGACAGGAAAAGTATAAAAAGGCCTGCACCACGCAAAACTGGAAAATTGATAAAACGAAGGAGAACTGTACAGACCCAAGATGTTTTTGGTGCGTGATGTCTCTCATCAATGACAAATCTTGGAGTAGGTCAACAGAGAACTCGACTTATTTTCCATACCACCAACACAGAATGGTGTGGAACATGGGCAATGGGTAGAACATAGGCCTTTGGTGACCATAGGAAACAGTGGGCCAATAGAATTCCACATTGCAGGCTTAGGAGATGATTATTTGAATTTGGCACTGACATACTTGTATGTTGAAGCAAAGGCTTTAGATTTCAATGGGGCATCAATTGTCCCCGATGCCAATGTGGGCCAAGTGAATTTATGGTGCATTCCTTGTTTAATCAAATCGATATCAGCTTGAATGAAAAACTGGTATCTCCTTCCAACAACACTTATCTCTACAGAGCTTTCATTGAAACATTGTTGAGTTATGGGTCAGCTGCCAAGAAGTCACAACTGACTAATGCATTGTGGTACAAGGATACGGCCGGACACATGGAAGATCTGACAGATGAAAACAAGGGATTTCTTCTTTGAAAGAAATTTACAGAAAAATGTAAAATCATGGACATGACTGGGAGATTACATTTGGACATGTTTTTCCAAAACTCGTTACTTGCTGAATGGAGTTAATGTTGAAATGAATAGAGCCAAAGATGCTTTCGCATTGATGGCCGATGCCGATACATACAAGATCAAAATTCTAGATGTATCCATGTTCGTACGCAAAGAGAGACTCCAGTCATTTGTGAGAATGGCTCTCGGGAAAGCACTAACAAAAGCAACTGCAAAATATTCTATAGATCGTGTGGAAACCAAGGTGTTTTCCGTGTCAAAAGGAAATCTGAGCATTACACAAAAAAATTTATTTTTAGGCCAACTACCTAAACGCATCGTAGTGGGGTGTGTAGACAACGATGCTTTCAATGGAAACTTTTCAAAGAATCCGTATAATTTCAAGAACTACAAAATCAATTACTTGTCTTTGTACGTGGATGGCCAACAGATTCCAGCCAAACCATTACAACGTCGATTCGAACAACAAGAAGTGGCCCGATGTTATGCGACACTGTTCCAAGGAACTGGACAAATGTATGAGAATGAAGGAAACCACATCAGCCGAGAAGAGTACATAAAATGGATACACCTTATTCGTATTCGACCTGACTCTAGACCTATCACATGGACAACACTTCGATCTGATGAAGAGAGGAACTTTGAGACTTGAAGTCCATTTCGAAAACCCATTACCAACCACAATCAACGTACTGGTGTATGCAGAATTTCAGAACATCATAGAAGTGGATAAGAATAGACAAGTAATCTGCGATTACTCAACATGAAGACGTTACAGTTAGAGAACGCCCTTCGATCAGATAGTTGTTTGAAGAGAATATGTTTGAGAGTATTTGCAAGAAACAAATTACCAAGAAGATTACCAGATCACAGACCAGTGGCTTTGGTAGTCAACACAGATCCAGACCACAGAAAAGGAGAACATTGGGTGGCTCTCTTAGTGTGTTACCACAACGTAGAGTACTTTGATTCTTATGGATTACCACATCAACACAGACGATTCGAGAATTTCCTGAAGAAGAATTCTAGATATTGGAAGTATAATACAAAACGCCTTCAGCGACCATTACCAGTGCATGGACAATACTGACTATTTTACTTAAAACATCGCTGTCGCTTTGTACCGATGGAAACCATATCCAACATGTTTACGACTGATCTAATGGATAATGACGTGTTGGTTAATGACGCCGTAGAGGAAACCAGCCACTAGCTATCGCTGTATTGAAGAAAAACTATAAAAAAGAGTGCACTTGATGTTCAGCTCATTTTTCTTTCAACAGCCAAAGAAGAAGGATGTCTACAAATGTGACCGTCTTCAAACTTAACAACGATTTACAGATTCAACTGTTCAATAACGACGTTGAGTTCCAGTTTACCACGAGAGATTGGGGACAAGTGACCAAAGCAGTGGATATTGCAAAGAAGAGAAGCCTAGAAATAGGAGAACCCAAACCAAAGAGAGAAAGAAAACCAAAGAAGAATGAACATAAAAAAGATTGAAGAATGTTCACTCTTCTTCCGTCGTTGATACAGGTGGCACTGAATGATTATCAATCACGAAACCAAGAAATAAGAAATACAAGAGACTTTGTAGTGAGAATGAGCGTTTCATTCGAAACGTATTTTCGTGATGTTCCACCACCAGTACTGGAGCTATTATTACGCGGAGAAGAGGAAATAAGAAAGACACCAGAACAAAGCCACCAAAACACATCAAGTATGCATTGGAGGAAAATCGTCTCAAGACATTTCAATTCATGTTACAAAGTGAAAGAGTGAAAACCCCGAATGAACTGACAAAAGCTGGATTCTTTTATTTGTGGACAGGAGACAGAACTCAATGTTTTCATTGTAGGATTATTGTTCGTTTCTGGGAAACAGAAGATGATGTTATAGAACACAGAAAATATTCTCCAGACTGTTATTACATTCATAATTTACCATCTGAATTCATGGACATTGAGTGAATGAAAAAGTTCAAAAAAAAAGAAATGGCCAGCAAAGAAAAAATGGACACATCATTTCAAGAAGAAGATTCACGGAGGGCGAAATGTAGTGTGTGTTTATTAGCTGAAGCCAATGTCGCTCCGCGACCATGTAACCATTTGTGCCTGTGCAAAGATTGTTGTAAACCACTGAGGAGATGTCCAACCTGCAGAAAGATTGTTTAGGAATATGTGACAATCTGCATATCATAGAAAATTCCATAAAAAGTTGTATGTTTTTGTTGTTGAACAAAAGAAATGCAAATGTAAAAAAAGTGCTGTTATTTTTTTTTTGTTGACAAACACAAAAAGTATCTTCAAATACTGAAATGCGGCTAAGGGGGATAGTAAATTAGACCTCACACGACACATCTCTTAGCTTCACATATGGGTAGATCCTAACATGAGTATATGGTGAAACTTAAAGTTAGCTTCCTGGCTTTCATGTACACATATGAGCCCTACTTGTAATCTTTATAAATGTTAGAAGCAAAGGATTCTGGGTAAATTTGTCATATAGCACTATTCTTATACAATTCATTGGAGGAAAAAAAAACATCACTCTAGTCCAAAGGAACGTACCCAAGGGCTCTCTCGGTACTATTATAAAACGTATGGGACAAATACAAAACCAGACAATTACACCCATTCAATCGAATACACCCCCCCCCCTGTACCCCCTTGGTACTATAGCACATAGTGCAATACCGATAAAATGGGGAATCCGTAGTAAATAAAGTCGGGGGGGGGGGGGGGGTTGGTGATTTGGAGGGATTGTCGGGTTGTTTGTGGAAATTCTACGCCTCGGGAAATTACTCTTGTTTAATCAAATACAGCCCTGGTATCCCCTTGGTACTTTAGCACTACGTGCTAAGCCGATAAAATGGGGAATCCATATTAAATAAGGTCGTTTGGGGTGATTTGGAGGGGTTGTCGGGTTTATTTGGGTAATTCTTCGAATCGAGAAATTACTCTTCTACAAAGGAACATACCCTACAAACATACCCCTATCTTGTTGTAGGCCTTTGGGTCACATAGCAAACCACGTGCTACCAAAGAAACCAAGATGGCGGCCTCCAGTATACAAAATGGACGACGGAAACACGTATCACCCTAACAACGCGATGCGCATGCGCACTCACACCATGCATCACTGTGGAGATGATGTCACAAGATGGCCGTTCACACGGGTTACCATGACAACACAACATGGCGCCACCAGGTCACGTGACTATGATGTCACATGAGATCCAGCATGCGATCCATCCAACCGGGCACGTTTCAGCGCTCTCCTACTACTTATAGAGATTCCATTGCGTGTCTAGAATAAAATAGAGGTGATAAGAGATGTTTTAATAAATATAGACGTTTGGGACAAATATATTGATAAATACCTCTGATGTTGCCCAAATGACGTAAGTTTCCCAAGTGACAAGAAGTTGCCGAAATGTCGTTTACATCGTCATATATATATATACATATACACTTCGTCAAATATTTTAGATAATTTATATTACGCAATAAACTATAAAATTATATCACGCTTCTTGCATAATAACGCGGAACATATCTTTAGTTGTTGCCACCCAAAGAAGATATTATAAACTTTTTTTTGCATAATGTATACTTGAATACAAAGAGAAAAGTGAAACGCGGAACATATCTTTACTTGCTGCCACCAAAGGAAGATATGATACGGCTCTTGCGCGTAATAGACTCGATACGGGGAATAACATGAAACGGGGAACACATCTTCACACGTTATACCAGTGAATGAATTCCTAATGTTTGCAGTACGGCAAACACCATCCTACAGTAGTTGTTAGTACACGGACTTACTTTATAACAGATAGATGTAATATAGCAAGAGTAATAAACAACTCAGGTTTATAGAAACGAATTTGGAAGTGTTGTATTATTTCGTAAATATAAACAGAATACCATTTTAAATGTTTCAAAAGGCATTGGCAGTTTTCTTGTGAACAAAAATTTGAAATTATATGGAGTCCTTCTGTTTACAATGCGGCAAATACCATCTGGCTGGTTGTTAGTCCATGAGCGACAATTTGACTTCCCAATAAACGATATATAGCAAACGTGACACACAACTCTGGTTTATGGTTTATGAATTAGGAAGTGCTGTATTATTCGCAAATATAAACAAAATATCATTTTATATGTTTCAGAAAATTAGAGAACAACAGGATATCTAATATAACAATGGCATTCCATGGTTTAACTAACCTGCAGACTATGTAAGTACGTTGTATATATTGTAGAGGTTTCGTTCCGAAAACTAAATCAACAGGCCGTGCATAGAGCTGCATTTGAGATAATGTGTTTTCAGTCTATCGAGCAATTTCTGTACTGTTATGGAAGTATAGGAAAATTAATTTCGACAAATAGATTTCCGTTCTGGTATGCCCCTCCATTCGACCAGGCAAACCGAACTGCAGGCATAATTGAAATCAGCTTTCAAAAAGAGAAAGAAATAAGTTCCGAGGCAATGTTCCAGCCTGTTTGGAGTATTTTTATCAACCCTTTACCTAACCAGTTAACCGCATCTGCCCGCGGAATATGCAAATTGAGCTTGTCGAGCTCGTTTAAATTAGGGTCACATGCTATAGTTTTGTTGATATTTTTTAAGAAATTTGAAAAAATGATATTTAAATAATATATTTTGATATCGTGTGCGTTGAGTGAAGGGTTAAAAGGTTATACTGCATACAGATGATTTACAGCACAGCAACTTCGATAACGAGGAATGGGAATTTTTCAAGTAAATAAATGATTTGTAATTCTTTCAACGGAAAGGATAAACATCGTGACGCTTTGTCCTTAATTTACGTTAGGGAACATCTCAGTGAAGTTGCAGGAATCGATGACGCAATGGAATCTATTACAACGTTCCTTAAATGAAGTAAACGAACTGAATAATTGTCCTCGCCAATATGGTTAAAAAATTCTGTCTTCACCCGATGGGATAAAAGTTTCGGACGCACCCAAACAACATGCTTCGTAATTACCGAACTCGATTTTAAATATGAGACAGTTAAACTTCCACACGGTGCACTGTTATTGTCAGTGGCGTCATGGAGATGATGGATTGAGGGTGCGTGGGGAGCATAAAGACGGCTCAGTATAATCAAACAACGTCTTCATTGTACGCCTTCGTCGATAGCATGTCTTGGTGATGTAGTCAGAATATTAATAATTCGACATAACATTTTATATACTCAAGCCTTCTTGGTAATTGATTTGTGGATGAAGAAAATATACCACACACCTGACAAACAAACGTTTTGCAATATCCTCGACTTTTACGTGATTATTGAAGACTGTTGTTCACCATAGATGAAGTGAACTGCCAGCACAACCAAATAATCCCTAGAAAATGGCCATAAAGAATGGATGTTTGCTTTGCTCCCCATTTTTTGTTAAAAGCAATGCAAGTGGACAAAAACAGATGTCTTCACTGCAAGTAAATACAACCTCGGTTGAATAATTCACATTTCAAGTGAAATGAGCTGTCACTTTATCGGAGTATAAATGTGTTAAGCTGTTTATTTCCAGACAGAATGTAATCTAGCAATTTGACTGGCTAATATGGATGTTGCAAATAGTGCCCCCACCTACTAAAAATATTTTCGACTTGGTTTAGTCCGGTTTAAAAACTTGAATATGCAAATAATGTGATTTCGTAGAGTTCATAATTATACTAAGTATATAATAATGGTATACGTATTACAATTAATTGTGTTGCTCATTAAGAAAAAATAATCAGTGTTATACCTTTAGTTTTTTGTCATTCCTGACAGAAAAATAGGTCACTAATGGACTTATGTTTTCATGTGGAGTTATGAAGTATTCGTTAACTCCTTCAAAATCCCAACTGGACAGTATTTGTAGGTTTCCCTATGTTGGTTTACCACATTGTAAAAATCTACTGAGATTTCATTTAAACCTTGTCAGTTTCAATCTATTATTAACCGATTTCACTTATCTTTGATGAAACCCATCATAAGTAAATGCAATTATAACCCATTATAGTATGATGGGCAGAGCTCGTTTTACTCTATCAAACAACGTATGATAGATTATTTTCATTTCCTATAAAACGGATTTTGATCTTTGAAGTGAAGGGAAGTAAAAGAGGAAATGCATTAACACTGGTTTAAAAACGATTCACTGTTCGGCTGCACCTCAGGGTGTATCAGTTTTCAAACCAGAAAATATGCCCATACACCCTGGAATATAGATGGAACCACCAACCATTCTTAAACCAATAAAGCAACAGTTGATTCATCTCAGTGTTATATTAATTACTAAACAGTGGAACAATGTGACACTTGTATATTTTATTATTAATCAGGAGAATTAGACGCTTTCGAAGTGTGGATAGTCTAAAGGCGGCACTACTATGATCCGCTGTTTCGATACCACACAACAAGTACCTACTTCTCAACGAAGAGTACAGTGTTTTAAGAACAGGGTGAGGTTCTTTCTTGTTTATTTGGTTACGCGCTATTGACACATTGCTATATATGTTATAGATATGACCTTAAAATAAAGGACAATAAACCGAGAATTTGTAAAAAAATAAATCTAACGTTTGACAAAACCATAATTTTAGTTATGCAAAGTACCTTTAGGCCCTTCAAAGTAGATCTTCTGTTTCTCATGCCATTTTTGTATTTTTTTTTTACATCAGATGTTCATGTTCTTGGTTTGTTTTATGTTTTAGGCCTCATAACCTGTAGAATAGCATGTGTGATGGTGGTGTGTTTCGTCACTTAAGGGCAAGAAGGCTTTGCAGTGCTAAAGATTGCAAAGACTTCTTGCTCCCAAGTACAAATTTCTCAATTTTATTAACTTGGATAAAATATCATGCATAAGCCTTTAGTTTTTATTTATTTAAGTTTGCAGTGGTTATAACAAGACAACATATGGTAGCCAAAAGGACCATGCGGGGAGGTCTGAGAAAGATATTTTTAACTTTTTAGGCCTTATGTTTCATATTTCATTCGTATGAAGCGCTCATATCGATTACATAAATTAACTTGCTTGCGAGAGTTTACTGACTTTATCGAAAAAACAATGCCATAGCTTTTTATCCTGATCTTTTTACGCAATCATTCGTGGAAATTTTCGGAATAGCGGAAAGTGCAAAGTGCAATATCTCTTTCAATGTTCGTCGAAATTAGCCTTCTCTGAAAACTTTTTATTTGCTTTTAGTGCATGCTTTCATGAAACCCATCCCGCCTCGGTGGACTTTATTGAAAGCACAACTGCTATTCATTTGAAATACTTCAAAGCTTTTGGTATGATAATACCCAATTATTGCTAAATAATACACAGTTGTTTGTAGCGATCAAATATTCGGAATGCAGAGGAGGTATTATATTATTTCCGCCTCTATGCGAAATTATAACATGTGGTTCTGTTTAGGGATCTGCGAATCACAAATTTCTTTTCGAATCGAATCTCGAATCGAATCGTGTCTCTGATATCGACATTGAATCGAATCCCGAATCGAATCTTAAAAGACAAGTTATTTCATATTGCATCAAACGGAAGTTACGGAACACTGTGATGGCCCTTACGTGACGGAGTGAACACCTTAAACACCAATAACTAAATATTCTCTGTAGCACCGTCGCTGAAACAGCTAGGCCTATTGTCCATAGTTTTAGTTTTTGTAGGCCTAACTTGTTACTATTCACGTTCTTAAGCCTTCAAAAACCAAAACTATGGATAATGTTCTGGGCCAAATTCACACCTTACCTAACAATTAAACATTGTCAATTACTCAAATAAATAGGAATTGAGCCTACATGAATGAATTTTCTAATGAGTTTTATCCTATTTTTGTTGGAAATGTAACAAATTGAAGTTAGTACGAGATATTCGAAAAAATCAAATCCTGAGACTGATTTGGGATCGATCTCGAAGCATACGTATGGTATCGATATCGAATCGAATCGCGAATATTCGCAGGACCTTAATTCTGTTTCCGTTCGATTATCTCTAGCAACTTTGTTTATCTTTTCGCAATGTCGTATCTTCTGAAACTTTATATGTATGGAGTTTTTTAAAAATACCATCAACATTTATTTTCTTTGAATCGTTTGAAGAATTGTTGCTCAATCGAAAAGTCATTTGACCGAATTGTTTAGGACATTACCATCAGTAACGATGGCACACAACAGCTGTAGTTTTATGTTTACGGCGCGGTGTTCCTATAGCTGTGTTAATATCTTGATGGTTTAAAGGTAAATTAAATCCTTATTGATTGGAATATGTCTAACTAGAGCTTGAATGAATATCACCTTCTGTATTTGCCTGAAGAAACCCCATTGCACCAAGGGTACAGGCATTCTTCACGCTAACGCCACGAAAAATGGGTAAGCAATAGCCCACAACAATGTAGAATTCCTCTAAATTTGTCTGATGAGAGGAGTCCATGAAATTTGCCCTAATTGCAGTGATCTGACGTATAATAGCATAAAGAATATTTCACCTAAATTTAAAGGACTGAAGACCTTCCATATGGTGTAAGTATTATTGATATTCAGTTTTATCTTGCAAAACGTATATGTATTGGGTCTGTAATTACCTGAATAGTGCGTGTATCAGGGTCCCCTGCTTCAAAATGTGTATACTGCAACTGCACAATACAAGTCATGCTTGATTACGATTGGTTTACATTCCTATTTTCGTAGTCCATAAGAAGGTTTCGAAGTGCGTTTCCTAGGAACTTTGTAAGTTTATATATACGAAGAGAGACTGAAAATACTTCTCAAATGTATAATCATTAAATTATGGAACGACATTGCATTTATGCCTTTGTTTCTGAATCACTGGAAGCATTCAAGCCTGAACAATACGTAGTTTTCGGATTTTTAAACGAGTACGCGCTCAATATGTTTATCCGAGGATCACAAAATACCAAGGCAATCGGATACAATATCAACCGATACTACACATATTTTTATGAGTCTGGAAAAGAAATCTGAAATTCAAATGATAGTTAACTCTTTACTCAACTCACACAATATCACAATTCTATATTTCAATTATTTTGTGTAAACAATTTCCAACAAATTCAATCAACCTTTTCCATGTGTCCCCTCATTGGAACGAGCTCGTTAAGCTCGTTCCAATGAAGGGTCACATGGTATGGTTCGGTTGAAAGATCGAGAAACATGATGTTTTTTCAACTGCTCAAATAAAATTATGTGGGAGGATACTTCCGATTGTCTTGCTAAAGTGTCAATCAAGTTATTACATTTGAGAATTGTAGATCATAGATCTATCATCACCCTTATGTACAAAATGTTATATCACAGTCTCGTTCTTGTTTCTAAGGCTATATCTCGTCTTGTCTGACTCGTCTAGATATGGCCTTACAAACAAGACCTTGACTCTTATACAACACTTTGTACATAAACAAGTTGGTGATAAAACATATTTGTACAACTGAACTATGATTTTGTCACCCCTATTACCCACTCTCAAAATGTAATATAAACTTGATTGTGTTGAATAAGGATCATTGTGGAGTGTTTATATCAATTGATTCCAAGTATTCAATTTGCCGTCCAAGATGTTTGAAGCTTGCTAAAAATGTCCAAGATATTAAAAGCTGTACTGACATGAGTGCTATAAATAAACCAAATGTTGCATTGATGTCATAGAGATGATGTCACCATCGGTTTTAAGTTTGTGTTATAATCTCGTAAAGCAGTGGAATAGTGGTCGTAAACGCGGTCTCGTCTCGATCACACCCTGGTTGGAGCTTGACATCCAGCAGTGGTTATAGATTTCTTATTTACACCAGCCAATACGGTTGAGGATCGTTCATCATTCCGGAGGGCCGTTAATAAATCACCTTGCCCGACAGTCATGTTATTGCTATTAGTATCAAAGTGAACAGAGTTCCATTCACGATTAGAGCAAGGTCCAATGTCCCTTTTCCCATCACTCAACTATAGAAGACATTTTGTGTACTTGTAGCTAAAAGCTTATTATTTTTAACCAGATCTCGTCTGCTTTCATAGGTTTTCCTTGTCTCCAAAGGCCACTAGAGCTTATTAGCGACTCCACAGAAATGATTAACAGCCAGACAGCCTTTTTCAGGCGATCCGCGAAACAGCGGATGGTCGTTAATAAATTGAATGGCGCCTATTCATTTCTGACGGGTCTTTAATAAACCACTATACCTGACAAAGTTATGTTACTACTATTATTACCACGGTTTTCAGCACATCACATTAAAAGTAATATGTTCCTGATCATATTCTCTGTACACAATCCCTCCATGACACAACTGTGTAGCGGGCATAGAATTTCGACTGATTTTTTCACGGTCGGTACAATTCAACAGTGCTGTGGTCTAGAATGTGAACTGGGAATTGCGACCACGGGCCAATACTATAGAACTTTTACAATTGTATTTTCTAACACTGTATTTTATAGTAATGACATTAAATGGGTTGAAATGACCGTTAGCATTTTCAAAGATATGGCAATTTGCCAGTTGGCAAATTGCCATATCTTTCAAAATGCTAGTGATTAATTTTAGTCAGTTATATTATTAGGTAGAAAATACAGTTATTATCCCCGCATTGTCGTGATCTCCGTCCGTACGTCCGGTTTTGTAATTCGAAACGCCGTAACTTTCTACAGTTGTTCAATAGGGTCTGTGCAATCCAAAAATACCACATTTAAAGTTTTGCGCCACCAGGTGGCTTCTGTGGAGCCACTTGAAAAATGCGCTAATTTTTCACTTTTCTTTCGAATAATCCCAACCTATGTAATTCAGAGTTCTATAACTGCACTAGGGTGTTGCTAAATGATCTGTAGATGTGCACGAAGGTTTCAGATTTTTCAGGTGCCATGTGGCTGTGCCACCGTTGCCACTTTCGTGTTTTCTTAGACCGTTTCCGACGAAGGGCTCCTAGGGTATGTAATTCAAAACGCTAATAGCCCAAGAACATTAGGTTTCACTACGAAAAAAATCGGAGAAAGCTGATTTTTTCAGGGAATGTCGAGTACATGTCACTGAACGATTAGACAAAAATCCCCTAAAATCCCAGTTGAGCTTTTTTTTTGTACAGCCTTTTTTCGAAAACGCATTTGAAAAAAATAAAAAAAAATCGCACAAACTTTGTAACCTCGAATTGATCCAACTGTATTTTTTGTTTACGCGTATTTCGAGCTACATAATGTCTAATATACATTTACCTAGAGGAAAATGTGCATTCTGTGACAATTTCTGCGAAAAATTATTGAAAATTCACAAAAGAGTATCGGATTTACGCAAAAAATGACGATTTTCCTAATGGATTTGCCCAAAGGGTCGTAGTACAAAACGGGATGTTAGTTGGACAGACGATAAAAAATCCACCACCATTTGAAGACTTTTATCATTGCTTACAAAATAGACATTATGGAAGACCCCCTCTGCTTCTGGCCGAGTTCCCCTTTTGGCATAAAATTCGTCAGCATGAGAACTCAACTATTTTCGGGCTTTGGACCGAACAGACACGTCTGTGTCTGGCAGCATTAGAACAATAAATAATATTTACAGAATGTACAAAAATCAATAAATAATATTTACAGAATGTACAAATCAATCAACATGGATTAAGTTACATTGACTATTATCAACGCTATATACAGAAATGACATGACCTATATACATATTATTCATCGAACTCAGAAATTTCCGACAGGACAGTGTTTCTGTGGTTGTTACAAGAATCCGAACTGCAATTACACAAACCTGAGCAAGAGAGTCCTGCCTTCTTACACCCACACCTTTTTGTACAAGCACTCTTGCAACCACAACTGATCAGATTCAGTAGGTTATCGGGGGCACATGGCTTTGTGGCTGCAGTCGGTACAAGAAGTCCATTGTCTAGCGACCACCCCCAATCCGTCGGAGGAAGCGAAGTGCCCAGCCATTGTTGGACCTGGAGATACCATCTGTAGACATGTTGTTGTGCAGCATCGCTGCTTGGTGGGAGTGAGGCTAGGTCGATGGGTTTATTCAGTTTAGATTTTGCTACATAACGCTTGTAAGTGACATATCTATATTGGTCGAGAGAGGAAACAGTTTTACTCCCGTATAAGATTAGGAGAAGTTGTTCCCCTGCAGCGGCTACTGCACTTGGTGTACTGTCATCCGCCAAAATTGTGTTGACATACTGTTGTGAGTCGCTAGTAACATCGGAGACAATTGTACTGAATACTTTCTTCTTACCAACTCGAAAGAGTGCAGAAGTAGTGTCACAACCACTTATAGAATGTGCTACAAGGAGGTTGCTTCTATGGTCACCCATTTTGGTTGCTATTTCACTAACTGAAACTAGTAAGTTTGGGGTAATGGAATACATCATGTGAATATTACATCCCGGTTGAACTCGAGAGGTAAGAATGACTAACAAGTCTGTGTCTGTTCCCACAACGACAACATTGTTGTCATCTTGAGCGATGTCAAGTGCAGTTTCGGCTATCAGTACATCAGCATCAGCCTCGGCCTGCTTGGACTGAATATTGATAGCAGATAGCTCCTGCATTAGAAGATCGATCAGTTGGGTTTTGTTCTTGGCATTTGCAAGGAAATCGGATTGGGGTGTGGTGGCTGGTAACTCGGGTGAGATATTGATATCAATGGAATACCTGTCTTTAGATCTACGGGCTTGTTCCATGCCCTTTGTCGACATTATACAAGCATAACCATCAAAAACAACCACGACGTTCGCCCCAAAATGTCTCACTAGATCATTCGAATATGATGTACATATGTCCTTATATGACGACTGTTTAGGCCATACAACTGCCCTCAATAAAAATCCACCATCTACAACAAACAGAGAGAGAATGTTCTGGGATTTTAGTTTGCTCGGAACCGTATGTTTTGAGGATCTTACCGAGCGTGCTTTTCTGTGTCTTCCTCATTCCAGCAGAATCAAACAATGCTGGTGGTTTCGGGGCGAGTTCATATTTGAGATACTCTTCCATCTCTGCTTGTGACTGAATAACACATGTGATGCGGTTGAACAGAATTGTGGGGTCAATCACTACCTTACTTCCACGGACTTTGATGCTATTTGCCATCGATGCGAAAGACTTTACAGTGTCAACACGTCGTAGTTTGATGCTGTTGAACGTTTTGCTTACAACATTCGATACGCAACATTCACCAATTTTGCGAACTTGGTCACAGTTCACAGTTTCGTCGGCCACAAGCCCGGTCGCTATAGAGACTAATTGTAGTGGATCTCTATTCTAAAAGGGGGAATGCACTCTGAGCCAGTTCAATAATTTGGTGATATCATTGGCATCAGTCAATTGTGAACTTTGACGGAGATCCCGATGTTGTTCGCCATGACCAGTGTGAACATGAACAAAATTTTCGAGAGCATTACATATCAGAAGGCAAAGAGGTAGTCCATGTACCCATTTCGCAACAGTGCTATCGGTTATTCCCCTGCCATGTGTGAGACCACCAGGGAGCTTGAACATTCTCATTAAACACTGCTCTATGGTCTGATCAGAATATATCCTGTCTCAGAATTTATCTGAGCGCCTTATGGTAAAGTAACCTTTCTCAGTGAACAACTTCAAATCATCCTGTTGCATTATTTCTGTTAGCTCATTCATCTGCTGCAAATAGAGATGAGAACTTTTTGCGTATGCAAAATGACCATCTGCGTGAAATACTGGAATCATATTGCGAACACAATATGTGTGGAGTTCCCAGTCGCCTGTGCGCTCTGCTCTCAAGAACAACTGGAGAAGACCTATTTGCTCGTAGTATTGTACCCAAAGCTTTCCTGTGCGTCCTACGGACGCATTCTGGAGCAGTTTGTGTAATTTTGACAGTAGATGGTTGACACTTTCTTGATTGACAGCGTCAGCTGTTGTACAGTCACCTCTGGCAAGTCCACAGAATATTTCATTGACTTCTGTGCAGTCTATGTTATCTAGTGTTCGGCTTTCTTCAAACACAAGTTTTGTAATGGCAATTTGTGTTAGCAAATGGGCACGAACTGCTCTTGAATATGCATGACCACTGATCAAATGATGGATTGACCCACCAGCATAAACAGTCCCCCAAAGTTCATCCAAGCCGCTACCAGCCATGATCGAACCAATTGCCCCTAAATATGACATAATCATATGGAAGCTGCCGAGTCTAACGAAAACTTTTGTCAACTTATCTGACGAAGACACAATCTCCATGAGTACCCATCAAGGGCATGCACACATTACATGCCAATGCATCTTGAGTGTAGGCGAAAACCATATTATGTGATTTAACCGAACATGGAAATTGAAACAATGATGCTATAATACGGTATTTGAATGAGAAAAGTCGATGCCGTTTGATTTTGAGTTTAGGGGGTATGGTTAATATTTCACACGTTTCACCAGTTCATTATGGAATAAATGACTATTGTTATATATCATTATAAAGCCACTGCTTTTCTGCAATTTTTGATATATAATTTAACTCCCAAAGTAGTTGTAGATTTGATTTAATGGACGTTGTGTACCGTTGTGTGTATGAAAACAATGAATTTGTTTTTCGTAATTTTGTACATTTTCATGAATATTTCACCATTGAGTGTGAGGATTGGTACAAAGTTGGCATTTTCTGTTGGGGATATGTATTCTCAATATAATTCAGCACGATATTTATGATTCTCACCCTACTAAGGCGAATAAGAATGAGAAATATGGAGCTGGGCCGAATTTTAAAAAAAAAAAATTTTTCATCAAAAAAACGCTATAACTAAAAAAGCTCAACTCGGATTCGCGGGGACTTTTCACACTTTATCCGCAATGTGTGTCCCGGATACATATAAAAAAATCAGCTTTCTCCGATTTTTTTCCTTACTTTCTCATTTTTATGTCTAATGTGCCTGGACTATAAAACCATGCTCAAATGTTGCAGTAGGGTCTGTAGATGTGCACGAAGATTTCGGATTTTTCAGGTGCCACGTGGCTGTGCCATCATTGCCACTTTCGTGTTTTCTTAGACTGTTTCCGGCGAAAGGCTCCTAAGTATGTAATTCGAAACGCTAAAACCATGCTGAGATGTTGCAGTAGAGTCTGTAAATGCGCAGGAAGGTTTCGGATTTTTTTGGTGCTACGTGGCTGTCTCACCGTTGCCACTTTTGTGTTTTCTTAGACCGTTTCCGGCGAAAGGCTCCTAGGGTATGTAATTCGAAATGCTGAACGCATGCTCAAATGTTGCAGTAGGGTCTGTAGATGCGTACAAAGGTTTCAGATTTTTCAGGTGCCACGTGGCTGTGCCACCGTTTTGCTTTCGTGTTTTCTTAGACTGTTTCCGGCAAAAAGCTCCTCGAGTATGTAATTTGAAATGCTAAAACTATGCTCAAATATTGCAGTAGGGTCTGTAGATTTGCACGAAGGTTTCGGATTTTTGGGGTGCCACATGGATGTGCCACCGTTGCCACTTTCATGTTTTCTTAGGCCATTTCCGGCGAAAGACTCCCAGGGTACATGTATGTAATTCGAAACGCTAAAACCATGCTCAAATGTTGCAGTGGAGTCTGTAGGTGCGCACGAAGTTGTGTCACCTGTGCCACTCATTATGATTTTAGTGTGTCATATAATACATTTTATCTTTGTATCAAGCATTCATACAAAGTCAAGGATGCAAATGCGGGGATACACTGCAGTGTGCTTTGCACACAAGTGACACCATCTAGTTAAAGTTTTTTAGTGTTCTCCCCAGGTCGTGACTCGGATCAGATTAAATTCTCTGTTCGCTTGTACAATCGGAGAGTTTTGTTGATTTATGAACCTACAACGGGTAGTAGTAGCACTTTCAATCCTTGTACTGCCTTGTTCTTTACTACGATATACGGAAAACCTATGTAATTATATATATAAATGTGGCAGAGTTGAATAAAAGTTGTTGAGCTCTTATTACTCTATTTTCCAATTTAGTGTACGTTTCTAAGACCCAACAATTAATCAGATAACAGTGTTAATATACACGTATCCCTTCGTGCAGAACATTAAAATTAAATGCGAGATAATAATCGCGATACGGTATGCTATTCTTAACCCTTAACCTTATGAATTGATAGCCTCCAGCGCCATAATATTCAAAGTGAGCAGATTTCCAAAACACTTCGATAAAACCATATAATGTGCCCCCTCCCTCGTCATTGAAACAAGCTTTTCGTGCTCATTCAAATGAGGGTCCACTCGATGTGGTTTCGTTGACTTGTTTTTAGCTCACCTGACTTTCAGTCAGGAGAGCTATAGTGATCACTCACCGTCCGTCGTCCGTCGTCCTGCGTCCGTCGTCCGTGAACATGGTGTTTGCGTCTTCTCCTCCCAAACCGCTGAACCAATTTAATTGATATTTGAGGTAATAGTTTGTTATGACATCGCAATTTGATTTTGTTCAAATCAAGTTGCCTCGCCCGTGGGTAGGGCCACACCCAAAAAGTGTGCTGAAATCTTAAAAAATGTTCTTCTCATGAACCAGCAGTAGCAGAGACTTGATATTTGGTGTGCAGCTTTCTTTTGAGGTGTAGACTCAGATTTGTTCAAGAGAAGTTTTTGGGGCTATACTTGGCATCGTTATGGGAGGGGCAAAATTTTTGGCCCCACCCAAAATTTCTATTTTCCAAACAGAGAGGCTGATTTGAACCAAATTTTATGTGAGGGCTTATTGGGTCATAAGTACCTAATTTATGCTGATTTTTTTTTTCCCGTAGCCCCATGGGAACCGCTGGAGCTAAAAATAGAAAAAAATTAAAACGCCCATATCTCCAAAATTGCACGGCACCGAGAATTTTTATTTGGTGTGAAGCTTCCTTA
Organism: Pictodentalium vernedei; assembly: GCA_031216915.1. Lineage (NCBI taxonomy): Eukaryota > Metazoa > Mollusca > Scaphopoda > Dentaliida > Dentaliidae > Pictodentalium > Pictodentalium vernedei. Next base: position 88,281,798 of record CM062297.1, on the reverse strand, counting down.
GGACCAACAGAAAGAATTGGTAAAAAAAAAATTGCCATCGGTTTTATCATAGGGTACAGTTTCGGGACTTTGAAAAAGTGCTGAGTCAGCACTTTTTAACACTGTAGGCAATGGTAAAAACATTAAAAAATCTTCTTCTCCAGATCCAGCAGGCAGAATCTTTTGATATTTGGTATGCAACACTGGAGGGTGGATCTGATTCAAGTTTGTTCAAATCGGCCCCCTGGGTTCATATTTGGGCTCAGTATAGGAGCCCGATTTCGAACTTAGTGCATTTCAGGCAAATTTCTTAAAAAATCTTCTTCTCCAGATCCAGCAGGCAGAATGTTTTGATATTGGTATGCAACATTGTGGGGTGGATCTGATTCAAGTTTGTTCAAATCGGCCCCCTGAGTTTATATTTGGGCTCAGTATAGGAGCCCAAATTTGAACTTACTGCATTTCAGGCAAATTTCTTTGAAAATCTTCTTCTCCAGATCCAGCAGGCAGAATCTTTTGATATTTGATATGCAACATTGTGGGGTGGATCTGATTCAAGTTTGTTCAAATCGGCCCCTTGGGTTTATATTTGGGCTCAGTATAGGAGCCCAAATTTGAACTTGGTGCATTTCAGGCAAATTTCTTTGAAAATCTTCTTCTCAAGATACAGCCGGCAGAATCTTTTGATATTGGGTATGCAACATTGTGGGGTGGATCTGATTCAAGTTTGTTCAAATCGGCTTCCTGGGTTTATATTTGGGCTCAGTATAGGAGCCCAAATTTGAACTCAGTGCTTTTCAGGCAAATTTCTTAAAAAATCTTCTTCTCCAGATCCGGCAGGCAGAATCTTTTGATATTTGGTATGCAACATTGTGGGGTGGATCTGATTCTATTTTGTTCAAATCGGCTCCCTAGATTCATATTTGGGCTCACTATAGAAGCTCGAATTCGAACTTAGTGCATTTCAGGCAAATTTCTTCAAAAATCTTCTCCAGATCCTGCAGGCAGAATCTTTTGATATTTGGTATGCAACATTGTGGGGTGGATCTGATTTCAGTTTGTTCAAATCGGCCACCTGGATTCATATTTGGGCTCACTATAGAAGCCCAAATTCGAACTTAGTGCATTTCAGGCAAATTTCTTTGAAAATCTTCTTCTCAAGATCCAGCAGGCAGAATCTTGTGATATTTGGTATGCAGCATCCTTCGGGGGGTGAGACTCAAGTTTGTTCAAGCCATGTCCCTAGGTCCATATTTGGGCTCACTGTGGGAGCTTGAATTGTAACTTTGTTCGAAATGAGGAATTTTCTTAAAAAATCTTCTTCTTCAGATCCAGCAGTCGGAATGGTTTGATATGTGGTGAGTAGCATCCTTGGGGGGGGGGGGGGGGGGGGGGGGGGGGAGGGGGGATTCAAGTGTGTTAAAGCCAAGTCCATGGGTCCATATTTGGGCTCCAAATTATAACTTAGTCAATATGAGGAATTTTTCTTTAAAAATCTTCTTCTTCAGATTCAGCAGTTGGAATGTTTTGATATTTGGCATGGAGCAACCTTAGGGGGCTGAGATTCAAGTTTGTTCAAGCCAAGTCCCTTGGTTCATATTTGGGCTCACTATGGGAGCCTGAATGACAACTTAGTTCAAAATGAGGAATTTTCTTTAAAAATCTTCGGATCCAGCAGATGAATGCTTTTGATATTTTTTATGCAGCATCCTTAGGGGGGTAAGATTCATGTTTGTTCAAGCCATGTCCCTAGGTCCATATTTGGGCTGATTGTGGGAGCTCGAATTCTAACTTGGTTCAAAATGAGGAATTTTCTTTAAAAATCTTCTTCTTGAGATCCAGCAGTCGGAATGTTTTGATATTTGGTGTGCAGAATCCTTAGGGGTGTGAGATTCAGGTTTGTTAAAGCCAAGTCCCTGGGTTCATATATGGGCTCCCTATGGGAACCCGAATTATGGCTTATTTCAATATGAGGAATATTCTTTAAAAATCTTTTTTTAGATCCACTGGTCAGAATATTTGGATATTTGGTTTCAGCTTTTCTTAGGAGGAGCAGATGCAACTTGTGGAAATCAATTCTCTGGGTTGATATTTAGGCTACCATGTCAGGTGAGCGCCCTCAGGCCCCCTGGGGCCTCTTGTTTTAAATAGTTTAAACAAAACTATTAATAAAATAATAATTTATGATATCTTGTGCGTTGGTAAATCGAATCCTGGGCGTCCTGAAAATGACCGATAAAGGGAAGGGGTACTGTGACCTGATTGTTCAGACTGTGGCGGCTGAAGTCTCGACTTATAAAATATTCCAGCTACATCATCAAGGCATGCCTTCCTGGAAGGCATGCCTTGATGATGTAGTTGGAATATTACTCAGAAACGGGTGCGAGACTTACCATCACTTAGCACTGCACAGGAGTAGTCGCTAGCAACAGCTAATCGCAAACATTGTTTGAAAACCTTAACATTGTTTTCAACATTGGTAGAGACTAGGGAGACTGGAATTAGCATGGGTGGTGGCATGGGTGAGTTGTTATTTATGTTAATATAGATAAAATTACAGGGTTCCACCAGACAAGTTCCTCCGGGCCCCCCCCCCCCCCCCCCCCCCCCTTCTCGTACAAACATCCCCCCCCCCTCCCCTGAAGAAATTGTCACCCAGGGATTTTTTTAAACAATATTTTTATTTCATCATTGGAATGGAGTTTTGCGAACGGACAATGCCTATCAAACGCCGTACCTTGCAAAAACACCACATTTACAATGCTGCACGTGCAACTGTCCATAAACAGAAACTGTTCGAATGAATTAGAAAGAAAAAAAAAGTACAACTCTGTATCTCGTCATCTCTTATTTCTCCAATACCTATCGGATAAGGAAGCATTCTGGTGTACAGATGAAGGTATGATAGGCCAACAGTATGCGTGTCCGGGTTGGGGTGCCACTATCAAAAATCAATCTCCAAGGACAAAACACAAGGATTCATTTCCACTGGCTAATAATTATTCACTCGAATCTCATTGTTTCCCAAATATATCATTGCACCGCACTGAATATACTGACATTTTCCAAAGCAGTTTTCTCTGCGTCACCATATAACATTAGAGTGATATTAATGGTGTGGTCCAATTTTGTTAGAGGCAAAGTTCCCTGTTCTGTATATAGAGGACACAATAGTAAATAGTGTTCAGTGTCAACGTATAAATGACCACGGCGACAAGAAGCATTATCACTTATGAATCTATTGAATTGATGTCCGTTTTAACCCTTTACCTAACGTAACGGCCAAAACCGGCCAGCGCTATTCTCAAAAATCACCTATTAATTTTCATTATTTTTTTCATTTTTTGTCTCAAAAACATAGGTTATGACCCCCCCGTTGAAACGAGCTCGTCGAGCTCGTTCCAACGAGGGGTCATAACCTATTTTTTTGAGACAAAAAATGAAAAAAATTAGTTATTCAAGAATTATTTTTGCAAGTGTCGTCTGCTTTTCATGTTAGGTAAAGGGTTAAATCACTACAGTTTAAACGCAACGTCGTGTGGAAGACTTGTTCCCTTCTGCAACCACATAATAAAACTCAGGGACGACTTTGTCGTTAATTGCAAGTTTCTTCTTAAATAAGTCTATGGAAGTACAGTTCTACAGATCTGCATGTAGGCCGTCCCAAAGTTTTACTGCTGTAGAAGAAATGCGTTAAAAACCTATTAGTGTTGCATTTAATTTCCCTTTGTGAGTTTGGAAATCCTAGCGGGTAATAAATCAATTCTGATACAGGTTGTGGAATGAGCAGCCTAATGTAGCTTAGCACGTTTGCCAACATGATTTTATACAAAGCTTCTAATTTGCGACGTCGTCTGCGCTCTTTGAGTGCTCTGAAACCCGATTCCCTGTAAATAAGGTGATGACTTGTCCCCTATTTACCCCTAGTATAGTTCGTAGAGTATCCAAGTGCAGATTTTCTGGTAGTGTTGATTTGTCTCAAACAGCAGGAGAATGAAGTAATTATATAGAAAGTAGTAGAAGAGCGATGAAACGTGCCCGGTTGGATGGATCTCATGTTGGATCTCATGTGACGTCATAGTAGTAGGCGGAAAATGGGGATACCATGACACTTTTTTTTCTTGTACATATACGTGTACACGTACACGTACATGTACCCATAGAGTTCAGTGTTAAAATGTACACGAAATGTACAAAAACATGTTTTGTACATTTGTCCTGGAATCCCCACTAGTTGGTTATCGTGTCCTAGATGGTTCAATCAGCCGTTGGCGAACGAGTGGGGATTCCAGGACAGTCCGCACGGAAGAAAATCGACCTAAAATTTTCTCAACGTTCACCATCGTGAGTTAGACGTTTCGATCAGTTGTTGGCAAAAGTTGTGGGGATTCCAGGACAGCATTAAAATGTCGAAAAAAAATTAGAATCGACGAAATTTTCCCCAACGTTCACGATCGCGTTCTAGACGGCAGTGGGTGCGATCCGGTTGCTGACGAACGGTTGGGGATTCAAGGACAGGACGCGCGGAAGAAAATCGATCCTAAAAATTTTTCCCAACGTTCGCCAATGGCCGATCGCACCATCTAGACCACGATAACCAACTAGTGGGGATTCTAGGGCAGCAAAATATTAAGAAATGTCGAAAAAATTAGAATGGACGAAAATTTTCTTTCTACGTTTGTCATCCTGGTCTAGACGGCGAGATCGATCGTGGACGAATGGCGAAGATTTCTGGGACGGGAACAAAAAAAAACAATTAAAAAATCGCGAGGCGTCGTGGGCATTCGTTGCCACCTGATCGTTTAATAACGCGGATGTAAATGGTTAGAACAATGTACTCCAAAAACCAAAAGCTCGAAGAGCTTGAAATAAGTAATCACCCAATCACTTCACATTTCTGACGCTAATTGACCAATGAGATTGCTTGATTCTCATGACCTGAACTTAATCATACAAAGTTATCTCTCCTTATTACAAAAAAGTCCTATTCGATTTATCACCAGATTATTCCAGGAGATTACGAAAAATGACATTTTTTTTATTTACGTGGGGGTAAGGGGTCACACCCATCAGAAAATCGATGTTTTATAGAAGGTGGTCATGTGACTTATCAAATTGAAGGTATCGACGAGTGGATTAAGAAGATCGTAATTTTAACCCTCATCGTGTGTTGGGTCACAACTAGAGCCGAAATACGTCTTCCTTTTTACAAATCCAGACATGTGTGGTACTGATATGAAGGGCTCGATGAATACATTACAAAAATAGCATTTTTCATTTTATGTGAGGGTGGGGGTCACACCCATCAGAAAATTGAAAGTTTCGAGAAGGTGGTCATGCGACCTATCAAATTGAAGGTATCGACGAGTGGATTAAGAAGATCGTAATTTTAACCCTTGTGGGGTGTGGTCACGACCAGAGACGAAAAACGTCTTTCTTCTTACAAATCCAGGCATGTGAGGTACTGATATGAAGGGCTCGATGAATACAGTACAAAAATGACATTTTTTTTCATTTACGTGGGGGTGGGGCGTCACACCCATCAGAAAATCGAAAGTTTCGAGAAGGTGGTCATGTGACCTATCAAGTTGAAGGTATCTACGAGTGGATTAAGAAAATTGTAATTTTAACCCTCGTCGTGGGGTGGGGGCACGACCAGAGCCGAAAAACGTCTTCTTTTTTACAAATCCAGGCATGTGAGGCACTGATATGAAGGGCTCGATGAATACATTACAAAAATAGCATTTTTCATTTTATGTGGGGGTGGGGGCACAGAGCCGAAAAAACGTTTTCTTCCTTTTTTACAAATGCAGGCATGTGAGGTACTGATATGAAGGGCTCGATGAATACATTTCAAAAATAGCATTTTTCATTTTATGTGGGGGTGGGCTCACACCCATCAGAAAATTGAAAGTTTCGAGAGGTGGTCATGTGACCTATCAAGTTGAAGGTATCTACGAGTGGATTAAGAAAATTGTAATTTTAACCCTCGTCGTGGGGTGGGGGCACGACCAGAGCCGAAAAACGTCTTCCTTTTTACAAATCCAGGCATGTGAGGTACTGATATGGAGGGCTCGATGAATACATTACAAAAATAGCATTTTTCATTTTATATGGGGGTGGGGGCACAGAGCCGAAAAACGTTTTCTTCCTTTTTTTTACAAATCCAGGCACGTGAGGTACTGATATGAAGGGCTCGATGAATACATTACAAAAATAGCATTTTTCATTTTATGTGGGGGTGGGCTCACACCCATCAGAAAATCAAAAGTTTCGAGAAGGTGGTCATGTGACCTAACAAATTGAAGGTATTGACAAGTGGATTAAGCAGATCGCAATTTTAACCCTCATTGTGGGGTGGGGTCACGACCAGAGCCGAAAAACGTCTTCCTTTTTACAAATACAGACATGTGAAGTATTAATATAAAGTGCTCGATGAATACATTACGAAAATGACATTTTTCATTTTACGTGGGGGTGGGGGTCACACCCATCAGAAAATCGAAAGTTTCGAGAAGGTGGTCATGTGACCTATCAAATTGAAGGTATCAACAAGTGGATCAAGAAGATCGTAATTTTAACCCTCGTCGTGGGGGTGGGGGTCACGACCAGAGCCGAAAAACGTCTTCCTTTTTACAAATCCAGGAAGGTGAGGTACTGATATGAAGGGCTCGATGAATACAATACAAAAATAACAGTTTCAATCCTCGCCGTGAGGATGGGAGTCACACCCATCAGAAATCAAAAGTTTCGAGAAGATAGTCGTGTGACCTATCAAATTAAAGCTATCGACAAGGATATTATGAAAATGTCACACCCATCAGAAATCAAAAGTTTCGAGAAGATAGTCGTGTGACCTATCAAATTAAAGCTATCAACAAGGATATTATGAAAATCATATTTTTTCCCCTTCTTCTAACGGTGGAGTTGTGATCATCTTGAAATCGGAAGTATTAAGAAAAGATAGTTATGGAACATATTAAATTGAAAAAAACAACAACTTGAATCTGATGCATCATTCATATTGATATCTGTGTTCAAACACGAAAGTATGTGTTCAATATATGATTGTTATGCTAATTAGAGATACACTCACCTGTTAACAAGTCACGCCTTGAGATGTTTCATTCAATATTAACTCTGTTCACTGAACCATAGATTTGTTAATAAAAATTATAAGTTGATCTTCTAACGTTTCTTAATTTTGAGGATAGCCTATTTCACCACTTCCGAAAAAGTGTCAATCCAGACAAATTATATTTTTTAGGAAAAATGGCCACGAGAAGACATTGCATAACTGAACGAGTATAAGCTTGACTAAATTCAAATAAAACCATTTGTCACGTTTTAGAAAAGATTTGTAAACAGTCTAAACGCACGTGTGGAAAAGTTGTTTTGTTTTGTTTTTTACAACAGGAGTTAAAATATTTTAAGATAGGTGGCGTTATATAAATACAGCAACAACAAAAAACAGTGTTTACAATGTGCTAGCGTATGATGAATGAAATGAGAAAAAAAGCTCTTTTTCTAACCACCTGCTAGCGAAGCATTACATCGGTTTACTGCGATATTCATCACAGGTGTTCAACACGTGCAAAAATCATGAAAAATAGTGTATCAGACGTTTTTTGTTTAGAAATGTTGTATTGTTCTCCATATATAAGAGAGAAAAGGTACACAACTTCCTGGCTTGGAACATTTCGACTCGTCTTATCCAAAACTTGCAGAAAAAAAAACTCGTGAATTTGTAGTCGCGACATTGATGTCATCCAACAGCAGCCAAGACATTAAGCTTTTACGTTGGTATACCACTTGTTCAAAACAATTCTCTTTTAACGCTTAAACGGGGTGAAATACATCTCGGAAACGACTTTTTTCTTGATCAGACACGGTTGTTGGCGGAAAGTTGACTGGGGAGGGTCATTCAAAACAATTGATCAAATATATCGAACGAAAACGACTCATTTTCTAACTATGATTGTCGCCGTATTCTAAATGTCACCACACTAATCATACAATACGGCATTGGAACTGCACTACCTCTTGAATATTACAAATTTACGATTTGTTTTGCCTTCAACACAAATCGTAAATTCCTTCCCGCGTCACCATTTTTGTACTATACCGCATCGAATTGGACCTCGTCATCATCCCCTTGCTAGATAAACCTGAACTCGTCATCCGAATGGTGTTGCGAAGTGAGCCGATAGGGGTTAATTAAGCTTGCAAGCTCGGGTAAGAGCTGGAGCTCTTGAGGTTTATTTTAGGGACTCAGTGGACTCAGGTTTATTCGCTGAGCCTGATATCGTTTGGTAAGGAAACACCAAATGTCAGAGCTGGTGAGACCTCACAGAACTGCCAGTAATCACAACGTTTATAGTCCGATCTTACGATCTCTGATCGATAAATTTTCCCTAACATTCCGTAACAATGGTTGATAATAGAAATTAGTATAGAAAATCGTGTGAATTGTTCTCTGAAAATTGCATTCGCTTGTGCAGTATTTTCTGATTTTTTTTACAGATTGCATTCAGGGTTCAGTTTGAAAAAAAAAACCTTGTCAAATGGTTAGGTTCAAGGGAAGTAACTCTGCAACAACTCATCCACCATGTGGTTAGGTTCAAAAGGGAAGTAACTCTGTGATCCGTAGGTAGAGGTTTATTATGAGATCATCAGAGTTCATGATACAGGTTAGGTTCAAGGGAAGTAACTCTGTTCATCCGTTGGTAGAGGTTTATCATGAGGTCATCAGGGGGCATGATACAGGTTAGGTTCAAGGAAAGTAACTCTGTCATTCGTAGGTTCAAGGGAAGTAACACTGTAATACCTAGGTTATTATTAGGTCATCAGGAGTCATGATACAGGTGAGGTTTAAGTGAAGTAACTCTATCATCCATAGGTTCGAGAGAAGTAGCTTTGTAGCACCAAGGTTTACTATGAAGTCGTCAGGGAAGGTTCGAGGGAAGTAATAACTCATCCCAGGTTTATTATGAGGTCATCAGGGGTCACGATACGGGTTAGGTTCGAGGACAAAGTAACAGGTTCGAGGGAAGTAACTCTGTAACACCAAGGTTTATTATGAAGTCATCAGGGTAGGTTCGAGGGAAGTAACTCTGTATTACAACTCATCCGAGGTTTATGATGAGGTCATCAGGGGTCACAATACCGGATAGGTTCGAGGAAAAAGTAACTCTGGACAAAACAAATTAAATATTATAAAGTATAATTCGTTGTATTTTTTGTTCCTTTTCTTTAAAAAAATTAATAAGGCCATACAAAGTTGATTGTCTGTTTCTCATACCATTTTTTTGCCAAAAAGCATGCGGGTGGGAGGTCTTTTTTTTTTTTTATTTTCTCCCCGAGAGGTTGTTTGTGGTAATTCGACCCCTCCCCCAGGGGAGGGGGTGGGATTAGGGGATGAGAGGGTGATTAGGGGAGGGGAGGGGGTTAGGGAAGGGGAGTGGAGGGAAACGGGGTAGGGAAGGGGAGAGTGGGGGTTAGGGAAGGGGAGGACGAGGGGATTAGGGAAGGAGAGGGGAAGGGGGAGTAGAAATTAGTGGAGGGGAGGGGAGGGAAGGGGAGGTGAGGGGGTTAGGGAGGGGATGGAGTGGGATGGGGTTAGGGATGGGGTTAGGAAAGGGGAGGGGACTAGGGGAGGGGAGGGGAGGGGCATTAGGGAAGGAGGGGAGGGGGTCTGGTTAGGGAGGTGTACAGGAAATTTTTTTTTTTTTTTGTCGGACAATTTAGTTGAGGGTTATAATCATAGTTTTCCATAGCAGTATTCAGAGAGAGAACTCCCGCTTCAGTATCATTAGAAAATGAAGTGGAAGTATCTCAACTTGAGCATTTTATCTCTGGTAAAATCTGTCAGAGTCTCAGAGATTAGGTCTTATTACTCTACTGTGTAAAAAGAAATGGATAATGTCGAGAATTTGAAATTCTGGGGGCCCGTACTCCTACCTAATGTAGGTTATAAAATCCTTACAAAAAGCATTGTTCTTACGATAGCGCAATGTGTTGCATTATATTGCTCACCCAGATCGGACCTGGAAAAGAAGTTCCTCTGGAAGGTAAAAAAGATGAAAAATCGTTCGATCCGTTTACCAAACACTTATTCGATTTTCCAGACAGATTGGTCAAAAGCAAACGATTTTTACAACTCGAATACGTGAGAAGCAAGAATAGACTGCGTTTGATATCGTGTTTCGCGTCTTATCAAGGAGAAAATCTAAATGACGTTTCTAGGTTCAACAAACTCTTAGTCATTATTTTTGTATAAAAAATTAAGCAAACAGGAAGAGAAATGTATATTTCGTGAAGTTATAAACCGTTTCCAAATCTTAATGACGATTATTATTTAATTTATAATTTTTTGTTGTTGTTTTTTTTTCTTCTTAGCTTTCCTAAAAACATGTTTGGAATAAAAAAAATGTTGCCAGAGTGCCTCCAGGATTGCCCGTGGGGGGAAATCCGTGCTAAGAGGTGATGACACTGTGGCGAACTAAGATAAAAACTCTCCATAGAAATTGTTCATCAGATGAGGTTAACACCTCTTGAATTGAATTAAAAAAAGAAGTCTTCACGCACTGGGACTCGAGTGAGGGAATGGAATAGAGCTGTCCACCTTGATGTAATCGTAATAAAAACCCTAACCTATCAGTCATAACAACAACACTCCCATCAGTTAAAAACTGATTTTTTTTTTTAAATTGATGTATTATTAATTACATTAGGCCATAAAAAAGAATCTCTGTTTCTCAGGCCTGCGTGCATGGTCATTTTTGCTGCGCATGCAACCTTTTTATGACACCAAAAAATCTTTTAAAAAACTTTGAGATATTGTTCTCATTTCGGTAAATCGATATCGATGCGTTGGCGAATTTTTAATTAACATTTCAAGCTTTTTCTACATCATACTTTAATAAAGTGGGGCGGTTTCAGCAATATTCACGACAGAAAGTGTTTTATTCTGTAAAAGGTAAGTCATAATGACAGCAAGAAGGAAGGTGTCTTTCAGTCTGAGAACAAATAGTCACAAAGGGGAATGGTCGATTCGCTCCACGTTTGATTCGCACCAACCCTCAGAAAGTCTGCAAAGTCAGGTGCTATGTTGAATGGAACACAGTCTCCTGACATTTATTTTAGTAACATTTGTATAGTAAATGGCCGTCATTGGGAATTTGTGTACTGTTATTTGAAACTGTTACGAGTTTCCCAGTTAATTTAAATAAATGCATTTGAGATGTAGGATAATTGGATAACTAATAGTAACCGTTGCTTGATAGAAAAGTAATAGTCATAGTTGAAAATAAATCGCATATAGGGCCTTATAGGCAGGTATCTGCAGTCGAATTGGTTAATAAAAACACGCAAACATTCGTTTTGTATTTCATTTTCCGATTTCCGAAAAATATGATTTATGGATGAACTGCCCGTTCAAATGGGTTGTGATAATTTTGAATATAATGGGGAAAATTGTGATTCACGATTTTATAAGGCAGGTTGTGAAAGGATTTTTTTTTTTTGTTTTTTTTTTTTTGGTAAAATAAATCTGTGAAAGTTGGCAATTCAACATTTGATTTGTCCCAGAGACGTTTCATCCCGAGACGTTTCACCCACGAGGCGTTTCGTCCTGTGTCATAATTTTCACGTTTCACTGAAAAAAACAAACATTCAAACCCCACTTCATTTATGACCCAACACCCCTACGGTGAATAACCAATGTATTTGCGAAATTTTGCGTGGTCCACCAGGTGTTTGGGTGGGGTCGAATTACCACAAACAACCTCTCGGGGAGAAAATAAAAAGAAAAAAAAGACCTCCCGCCGGCATGCTTTTTTGGAAAAAAATGGTCTGAGAAACAGACAATCAACTTTGTATGGCCTTATTAATTTTTATCTATTATTAATTTTTTAATATATATAATTTTTTTGATTTTTTTTTTAAAGAAAAGGAACAAAAAATACAACGAATTATACTTTATAATATTTAATTTGTTTTGTCCAGAGTTACTTTTTCCTCGAACCTAAACCATATCGCGACCCCTGATGACCTCATCATAAACCTCGGATGAGTTGTTATACACAGTTACTTCCCTCGAACCTACCCTGATGACGTCATAATAAACCATGGTGTTACAGAGTTTCTTCCCTCGAACCTGTTACTTTGTCCTCGAACCTAACCCATATCATGACCCCCTGGTGACCTCATAATAAACCTGGAATGAGTTATTACTTCCCTCGAACCTACCCTGACGACTTCATAGCAAACCCTGTGCTACAACGCTACTTCTCTCGAACCTATGGATGCTAGAGTTACTTCACTTAAACCTCACCTGTATCATGACTCCTGATGACCTAATAATAACCTCGGTGTTACAGTGTTACTTCCCTTGAACTTACGAATGACAGTTACTTCCCTTGAACCTAACCTGTATCATGACCCCTGATGACCTCATAATAAACCTCTACCTACTGATGAACGGAGTTACTTCCCTTGAACCTGACCTGTATCATGACCTCTGATGACCTCATAATAAACCTCTACCCACGGATGACAGAGTTACTGTTCTTTTGAACCTAACCATTTGGTGGATGAGTTGTGGCAGAGTTACTTCCCTTGAACCTAACCATTTGACAAGGGTTTTTTTTTTAAACTGAACCCTGAATGCAATCTAAAAAAATCAGAAAATACTGCACAAGCGAATGCAATTTTCAGAGAACAATTCACACGATTTTCTGAACTAATTTCTATTATCAACCATTGTTACGGAATGTTAGGGAAAATTTATCGATCAGAGATCGTAAGATCGGACTATGAACGTTGTGATTACTGGCAGTTCTGTGAGGTCTCACCAGTTCTGGTATTAAGTGTTTCCTTACCAAACGACATCAGGCTCAGTGAATAAACCTGAGACCACTGAGTCCCTAAAATAAACCTCAAGAGCTCGAGCTCTTACCTGAGCTTGCGAGCTTAATTAACCCCTAGGGGCCCACTTCTCAACACCATTCGGATGACGAGTTCAGGTTTATCTAGCAAGGGGATGATGACGAGGTCCAATTCGATGCGGTATAGTACAAGTATGGTGACGCGGGAAGGAATTTACGATTTGTGTTGAAGGCAAAACAAATCGTAAATTTGTAATATTCAAGAGGTAGTGCAGTTCCAATATCATATTGTATGATTAGTGTGTTGACGTTTAGAATACAGCGACAATAGTAGTTAGGAAATGAGTCGTTTTCGTTCGATATATTTGATCAATTGTTTTGAACGACCTTCCCCAGTCAACTTTCCGCCAACAACCGTGTCTGATCAAGAAAAAAGGGAGTCGTTCCCGAGATATATTTCATATTTCACACCGTTTTAGCATTAAAAGAAAATTGTTTTGGAAAAGTGGTATACCAACGTAAAAGCTTGATGTCTTGGCTGCTGTTGGGTGACATCAATATCGCTACTACAAATTCACCAGTTTGGGTTTTTTCTGCGCGTTTTGAATAAGACGAGTCGAAATGTTCCAATCCAGGAAGTTGCATACCTTTTCTCTCTTATATATGGAAAACAATACATAATTTCTAAACAAAAGTGTGATACACTATTTTTCATGATTTTTGCACGTGTTGAACACCTGTGATGAATATCGCAGTAAACCGATGTAATGCTTCGCTAGCAGGTGGTTAGAAAAAGAGCTTTTTTTCTCATTTCATTCAGTTATATGCTAGCACATTGTAAACACTGTTTTTGTTGTTGCTGTATTTATATAACGCCACCTATCTTAAAATATTTTAACTCCTGTTGTAAAAAACAAAACAAAAACAACTTTTCCACACGTGCGTTTAGACTGTTTACAAATATTGTCTAACACGTGACAAATGGTTGTATTTGAACTTAGTCAAGGTTATACTCGTTCAGTTATGTAATGTCTTCTCATGGCCATTTTTTTCTAAAAAAAAATAGTTTGTCTGGATTGATACTTTTTCGGAACTGGTGAAATAGGCTATCCTCAAAATGTAGAAACGTTAGAAGATCAACTTATATTTTTTATTGACAAACCTATGGTTCAGTAAACATAGTTAATATGAAAATACGTGACGCGTAATGGTGCACACCGATATTGTTAATTTCGGTAATTATTGCAGGCCCCAAGCAAGATTTTTCAGGAAAGAGATGGTATATATTGCAGAAATAGCAGCAGTTATGTGAAATATAACAATTTGCCAAAACGGGTTGTACAGTGACATCCAATAAACACAGAACCACACATGTATGTTTATATGTTAATGTGGCGACAGATATGGCAATCAAGAAATTTTGAAAGATTGCGGAAGGATCAAACTTGAGGCAAGCTATAGTAAAACAAACCTTCATTTTTTAAACTGACAAAAGATCATAATTCAATGGCAAATTGGTCCATTAGGGTTTAACAACACTTTAAAAAACCAAGGCTATATTATGAGCGGGATTGTACGTCAATTTCAATAACTAAGGTTATTATATCACGTTGATAGTTCCAATGATCCTTCCCACTTTTCAATACCTAGACAAGCAAAAGAGTCGTACGTGGAGGTACTCGTTCAGGCAATTACTCTATGGCTCATTTGTTCGATGGGATTCTGGTCGTTCGAGCAATCTGAGATGGTTAGCAAGCTTGTGCTAGTACTGGTACAAGGCTGCAAGAGTGGAAGAAGACTACGGGATTTGGTGACTACTGTAAAAGCTAATCATTGGACAGACGATGGCAATATTGGTAAAATCAGTAATAGTGGTGTTGGAGATATGAAGATCATGGAGAGGTCTAGAACTGGGCAGATGCTAGGAGCTAAATTACCATCCGGTATATAGATTACTACATCATCATGTCAAAGGTATCCTCCTATACCCCGATGAGCATTAATAGTCGTAAAAGAAATCACTCTTTCGATACTCATTTGCTCAATGGGATTTGAGTTGTTCGAGCAAGGACTTTTTCAGTAACTGCTCAAAAGCTTATGTGCTCGATAAGATTCGAGTCGTTCGAACAATACCTATCTCTGCTTGATTGTATTTTGGGTTTGAGGATCATAGAGAACTTCGTTATACACAGGGAAGGCAAAAACAGAGAAGGCCAAGACAAAAGTAGACTGTTTGGATAGGCAGAAATGGGACCAGTAAAAGGCAAAACAGGCCAGGAAATAGAAGGATAAACCACAGAATATATTGGGATATATAAAATACCGATACTATGGTGTTCACATCCGAAACAATAAAGTCACTCTTATTCAAAGGAATGCGTCTATTGTTGGGCAAAAAAGAAGAATTCTAGGGGACAACAGATAGAAGCCGAATATTTAGTGGGAAATCCGCACTAGTAAAAGAACTGTTGGATTTATTTGGGTAATTTTACAAAGTATTCGAACAAATACAATTACTCTTACCAGGAAACACATCTTAAAGCACTGCATGCTGCTCTTTTGAGCCCAAAATTGAGGAATCCGTGCCCAATAAAGTTGTGTTGATGGTTTAGAGGGATTGTCTGGATGTTTGTGGTAATTCGATGTATTCTAGTTCACTTGACTTTATCCACATGAGATCTCTCACCATTCATTTTGCTACTATTATAAGCCCTAGATGGGGGGTTTGCTAAGTCCGTCTCGGTAGTTTTGGATTATTTAGAGGGATTGTCGGGTTGTTTGTTGTAATTAAATTTACTCCTATTCAATCGAACACATCCTCCAAACACACCCTTTTCCTATTAGAAGGTTTTGGGTCACATAGCAACCACGTGCTACCATAGAAACCAAGATGGCGGCCTCAGATATACAAAATGGATGACGTACACTCGTCTCACCTCAACAAAACGCGCTGCGCATGCACACTAGGACACACGTATCACTATGGGGATGTTGTCACAAGATGGCGCTCACGCGGGCTACCATGACAACCAAAAATGAAGTAATTGGGTCATGTGCCTATGACGTCACATGAGATCTTGCCAGTGTGGGTCGATCGGGTACATGATCTACTACTAACATCCAGCAGAGAGACCCACGGTTCGATCCCCAACAGGGGTAACTGAGTTGTGTCATTGGGCAAGGCACGTAATCACAATTGCCCAAGTGGGGGCACGGTGGCGCAGCCATGGGGGCGTTCTGGCCCCCCCCCCCCCCAAGAAAAAAAAAAAATTCCGATATGATCACCAATCCAATGTCGAGTTGTGACAGCACAAAAGAGGGTTTAATCATCAACTTATCGTCCGGAAACCAATTGTTTACAATTTACTATGTGAAGGTCACTGTGACCTTAGACCTACTGATTCCAAAATAAATAGGGCTCTTTCTTGCAAAAATGCCAGCCTACCTATGAAGTTTCATGAACGTGGGAGGAACCATTGTCAAATTATCATCTGGATCCCAATTGTTTACGATTTATTATGTTCAAGGTCACTGTGACCTTGACCTTTGACCTAGCGAGTTCAAGATAAATAGGGGTCTTCCACTCACATAGGCCAACCTACCTATGAAGTTTCATGAATGTGGGTTCAACCGTAGTCAAGTTAGCATCCAGAAACCAATTGTTTACAATTTACTATGTTGAAGGTCACTGTGACCTTGACCTTTCACCTAGCAAGTCCAAAATAAATAGGATTCTTCCTCTCACTGATGCCAACCTACCTACGAAGGTTCATGGACGTGGGTCGAACCATTATCAAGTTATCATCAGGAAACCAATTGTTTTGATTTACTATGGTCAGGGTCACTGTGACCTTGACCTAGTGAGTCCAAAATAAACAGGGTTCTTCCTCTCATGAAAGCCAACCTACGTATGAAGTTTCATGAATGTGAGTTTAAGTATAGACAAGATATCACCCGGAAACCAATTGATTACAATTTACTATGTTCATGGTCACTGTGACCTTGCCCTTTGACCAAGCAAGTCCAAAATAAGTAGGGTCCTTCCACTCACCGATGCCAACCTACCTATGGAGTTTCATGAACGTTGGTCGAACCATTATCAAGTTATCATCCGGAACCAATTGTTTACGCCCGCCCGCCATTCACCAAACTATAAGTCGAGCTTGGCTTGACTTTGGGGTACCATTCACAGGGACCGATCAGGACTATTTAAAATACGCTCTAGCCTCGGAGCCTATTTTTTCAATTCATGCGCCAGATTTCAATTTACGGAGTCGCACTGTTGTTTGTCACACACACTGCAAGTATGTAATAGCTCTCATCATTTCCATTTAGTACAATATAGCAAACATTAATCTTCACTGTGGTTTCTGATCAAGTCTTGGCTGCCTATTTAGGCAGCCAAGACTTGATCAGAAACCACAGTGAAGATTAATAATCGGTAATTAAGACTTGAAGTATTAACTTAAGCACTCTACAACAATAATAAATGATAATCATATAGCAAATACATTTAAGAGTGTCTCTCTCGATTATCCATCGAAAGAATATCAAAATATGATCTGAGAAGTTACGTGCCAACTGAGAAGTCTATTTCTGAGATTTAAGAGCCAGGTCCTGATGTTTCAGAATCAAATACGCACTGGCGCATGCCCAGGTCGGTCCCTGATTCAGTTATACATGGTTTATCAACACTACAAAGGAATGAAGTCGTGAAAGGCAATTTTTATGGAAAAACACTAAGGAATCGATTTGAACGAACCTCTCCATGGCACCCCCACCCCTGCCCACAGAGAGCCCAAATAATAATCCAGGGACTCAAATTGAACAAACTTGAACCTGATCCCCCTTGAGATGTTATATACCAAATCTGAAAGAATTCATACCAAATATGAAAGATTTTTAAAGACATTTCCTCATATTTCACTAAGTTAAAATTCAGGCTCCTACAGGGAGCCCAGTTATTAACCCATGGACTCGATTTGAACAAACTTGAATTTGACTGCCCCCCCTCCTCATATTTCACTAAGTTAAAATATTTAACTAAGTTAAAATTTGGGCTCCTACAGGGAGCCCAATTATTAACCCAGGGACTCGATTTGAACAAACTTGAATCTGACTGACACCCCCCTCCAGAGATGTTATATACCAAATATCAAAAGATTCTAAATGATGGTTCTGGAGAAGAAGATTTTTAAATTTAAAAAAAAAAATGTATGGGTGCTATCAGAGTAATGCCCCTTGTGGTGTCCCTTGTGGGCACAGCAAGGTTATTTTTACAAACTTGAATTGGCATATGATAAGGAACATGCACACCAAATATGGTTCAATTTGGTCCAGTAGTTTGGTAGGAGAAGTCGATAATGTAAAGTTTACGACGGACGACGACGGACAGCAAGTGATAAGTTAAGCTCCCTTCGGTGAGCTAAAAAATCAACCATAAGCCCCACCTCCCCCCCCCTCCCCCAGGGCTCGATTTAACTGGATTAGCATAGCACTTTGCTCTCCAATTTCTGAATTTTGCTATTCAAGATTTATTAGTTTCAAGTGCTTTTGGATCAACTGCTAATCAATTTTTCACGGTGAATAGTAAATTGCTATTCAAAATTTTCAGATTAAATCAAGCCCTGTCCCCCCTCCCCTCCAAGTTAACCCATATAGGGAACTTCAAGCAAGAAATTTTAATATCGAGATATTTAAACTTGCAGGATGTATAAGGTGGAGGGGGTGCGTAATAGCATGTGTATGTGTGATATCCGACCTATCTCAATTTAATGACACCAATGTTGTCAATTATTTGCCAGACTCGAGAAAAAAAGTTGCTGGTGTTCCGTCGCCGGACTTACGAAATATTTGGTAATTTATCCGTTTCTTCTGGTCCGGGTTCGCTATTTAAAATTGATGAATCTCTCAGGGTGATAGGAAAATGAAGGAATCGTTAACAAAAGTAAGTCGGCAATTTTGTTTGATAATTAATTGCTGCCAGTTTTAAAAATCTTAAACCGGCTGTTTGTCTTTATTTTGTGTGATATCATTAGGCATACTTATATAATTATATTCATTTAGTTTCCTATTTTTAGTCGAATTTTTCCAAAACAAACCCCTTGACTATTGGTATGGCGAGGGTCGGTCGCCGGGCAGGCCGTCCATTTTGCTAAAAAAAACTTAGTTATTTCTGGACGAATTTTGATATTTGGTATGTGGCTTGATATGCATGTGCAACACCCGATGACACAAAATAGGGCGTGTCCACGCTTTTTTTCACAAGCGTTATGGCCCGTTGTTAAAATCTACTAATTTTGAGCTCGAAAGCTCGATAGTGCGATACTTCAACAAACGTCAACCGATTTGACAGATATTTGGCACAAGGGTTTCAAGGAACAATGTCTTGGTCGAGTTCGAAAACGGGTTCGCTCCGATGTACGGCTGAAGAATTATTGGGATGACTTTGTCATTTTTGCAAATTTTGTGCTTGATACTAATGTAATGATAGCGCCATAACTTGAACAAATGCTAACCGATTTGATTCTTTTTTTATTGTATGGGTTTCCAGGATAATTGTCGCGACCAAGTTCGAAAATGTTCACGTTCCGTCGGATATATGACAGCAGAATTATTGAGTTGACGTAGTCATTTTGTTCAAATTAGTTATTTAGAAAAAGGTCCTCTCATGCTTTTTGGTTCATAGTTACCCACCATTGTGTTAGCCACGAAAACACGACCCTGTATCGGCGATGCGGACCATTTCTATAAATAGAGTTGTTGAGTTGACGTTCAAGTTCGTTTCGTGATTGATCATAATTCAATGATTCACATAGATTATTATTGTCCTCACACAAGGTGAAGAGGAAATAAATTTGAAAAAAAGAGTTTCAATGTGGCCTAATTATTGATGCCTTTCATACGTCCACATGTCCTTAAATAAGCTGGTTTTGCGTCCATTGCTCCAATAGATTAGAGAAATTGTGTTCCACTCCCCCCACCCCCACGAAACAAAAGTGAACGTCAATTTTGTTTCTAAAGTTGGGTTTGCAGCTACATATTTTTATTCACCAATACAGACACTGCCATTTTAACTGCCATTTATCCTTACAACTGATGTAAAATTTTCTTCCACATAGGGCCTACTGATGTGGTAAAAAATAGCCCTCACTGAATGTGACCACCACCCCCATACCCCTTTTCATCAAAAACTATGATATCATTCATAAATTAATTGATGTTGATACAAGATAAACATCTTGCCATAAAACTATCACAAATGGAAAATTTATACTGATGTAAAATTTTTTTAAAAAAAATAGCCCTCAATGAATGTGCCCTCCCTCCCCACCCCCCCCCCCCCCCCCCCACAGTATACCCCTCTTCATCAAAAACATGATATATTTCATAAATGAATTAATGTTGACACAAAACAAACAACTTGTGACATTAAATATCCTACTTGTGATCGTCTTTAACTCACATTCAGGCTTCTGAAGACATTTCACATCATGTGTTGGGTGAAACATTTGCAATTTTTGTAAAAAAAAACGAAAAAAAAACAAGTTTACTCAGTTAAGGCACCTAGAGTCATTGGTATGGAAATGACAAAACATAAAACACTGCTTTGGGTGGGTGGGAACTTGATTCAAGGAGAGAACAATATTTCACAGTTGTTACTGTAGTTTTGTCCTGTAACATGGGAACCGTGACAACAATGCTCGAGCTAAACAAAATTTGATCCCATCACTTTAATTTTGGGATTCAAATATCTTTGTCAAGTATAACCCTTCGGAGAACTTTTTCCAACCCCAAAACAGGGGGTCGTGCATCAAATAAGCGGGAAAATCTAGTACTAGACTACTTTATTAGTACTGGACTACTTTATTGGTAGCTGTGCACAAATGCCATTCATTCACATTTGCAACTTTATTGTATTATTTTTTCCACTGTACCCCACAACCAAATTTGTGTTCCAAAATTCTCTTTCAATGAAGAAATTATTTTCTAACATTTTTTAACCCTTTACCAAATACAACGGTCAAAAGCTGCTGGTGCTATTCACAAGTATTGCCATTCCATGTTCATTATTTTCTCGTTTTTTGTGTCAAAAACATAGCTCATGACCCCTCATTGGAATGAGGTCATTCCAATGGTGTAAAAAGTCATGTTTTTGACACAAAAAATTAGTAAGTCAATAAGTTTGTGGGCAAGGGTAATCAGCTTTTCATGTTAAGTAAGGGTTAACAGCATAATTCAGACAAACATCTAAATACCAGTAAACAAAGGTGCAATATGGGTTTTCTGGCTGTAGGTTTGAATGGTGATTTGGAAGGGGGTTGGAAGATTGGAAACCCCCCTCTGCCCCTAGTACTATGATGGGGAACCATGGTTTAATTGCATTTGTTAATACATGTGTACATGTAGGGTAAATAGGTTGTCATTTGGCATTTGCTGGAGGCTGTAGTGTTCCCCTGGAGGCTTCACTTGCTCAAGATGTGAATTTGCTTGCAATATATAGCCTTTATTGCTGACGATGACAAAAACATACTTTTCAAAACAATAAAAAAGTATTGTAAGGTGTGTGGTACCCCAATGAATTTTTAAATGTGAAATAATCTCTCAAAATAATAATTAAATCAGGTTCGGAAGCCAAATTATGTATTTCCTTAATCAACCCCAATCCTATCAAAGATACATTTTACCTCTTTCATGTGACAAAAGAGTCATTTCTGCATGAGAATTCAGCTTTTGGCTTCCACTGAGTTAAAAACATGGGAAATTTGTTCTTTTAAAGAAAACTGTCCAAACTGTGTCAAATGGCTTAAAAACTGCTGTTGCCTCCAATACATTTTTCTACCCTGTTCATTATTTTCTCGTTTTTTGTGTCAAAAACATAGCTTATGACCCCTCATTGGAATGAGGTCATCTAAATACCAGTAAATAAAAGTGCAATATGGGTTTTCAGTCTGTGAGTTTGAATGGTGATTTGGAAGGGGGTTGGAAGATTGGAACCCCCCCTCTGCTTCTAGTACTATGATGGGGAACCATGGTTTAATTACATTTGTTAAAACATGTGTACATGTAGGGTACAATAGGTTGTTATTTGGCATTTTCTGGAGGCTGTAGTGTGCCCTGGAGGCTACACATGCTCAAGATGTGAATTTGCTTGCAATATATAGCCCTTATTGTTGAAGATGACAAAAACATTGTTATAGCCCCCATATTGATATATCCTTAGTTGTTAATTATATGAGATAGATATTTTTATTTCTGCATTTTCTGACTGGTCTGACTCATTTGCACTGAGTGACCTTTGTTTACATCTTTGTTACACTAATATATTGTAATATAGCTGTTGATTGTTTAATTGTTTAAGTAGGTCAATGACCTTGTTTACTTGAACTTTAACATAATCCCCTAGAAACTGTTAGAACATTGTAGAATTTTCATCTTCTGGGACATTCTATCTGGTTACTGTATAAAGATTTGTCAACAGAATTCGAAAACTCATCTTTTAGAAAGCCATTCAGAAAGACTCACTTCAGTTGTTTCCATTGGAGATTATTATTGTTTCAGAACAGTGCATTTATTATAGAAGCAGTACTTCTTTGTGAATTTGGAAGATTGATTCCAAAAGAGAATTTTGAAGAGAATCTATTCGTCTTGGAAAAGAGAATTTATACTTTCTGTGAAACAGAATAATATTATTTTGTGAAAAGCCAGGATTCTACTGGATTATTTGGAAATTCCCTGTGGCGCCAATACATGTACTTCTTGGATTTTTACTCCATTTGAATTTTGTGGAGCATTTTATTATATTTTATTGGAGACTGCTGAAATTTCTAAGAGAAAATTTTATTACAAATCGACTGGATACTGTTTGTGAAGAGACATTCTTGGATTTAATACTACCAGCTGGTAACTTTCTTCACAAGATTCTTCAACACTGGATTATTGGATTCTGTCAAACTGTATTTTGGACTAATTCTATAGTTGATAAGTACCACTGTTTTTATTTTCTGTAAACCAATTAGTGTAAAAGATCTTTGTATCATTGTTTTTATATTAATTTGTTTTAATTAAATTTCAGAATAGTTAAATTCATAGTTATTGTTGCTGATTCTCAGATTTCTTTCTGTTACCAATATCAATAATATTTCCACACCGTAACAAACATACTTTTCAAAACAGCAAAAAAGTATTGTAAGGTGTGTGGTACCCCAATGAATTTTTAAATGTGAAATAATCTCTCAAAATAATAATTAAATCAGGTTGGGAAGCCAAATTATGTATTTCCTTAATCAACCCCAATCCTATCAAAGATAAAGTTTACCTCTTGCATGTGACTAAAGAGTCATTTCCGCATGAGAATTCAACTTTTGGCTTCCACTGAGTTAAAAACATGGGAAATTTGTTCTTTTAAAGAAAACTGTCCAAAATGTGTCAAATGGCTTAAAAACTGCTGTTGCCTCCAATACATTTTTCTACTTTTGTTACCTAATGAGTAAGCTAAGAGGTAAGGCATTCAGGTAGCTTTTTTTAAAACTAACCTAATCCCAAAATAAAACTAAAATCTGCATCAGCATGAAATACTTTGAGGAACAAGATGCACTGTCACAGTGCCGAAGCTGCGATGATTCATGCAACGCCAGTGATGTTTTAAAACTCGTTGGTGACAAAAAAACTTGTTGGTGACAAAAAAACTCAGTGACAAGTCCATAAATGGGACAGAAATTATCCGAATGACATGCACTATTGAGAGGGTGTAGACATCATGAAGATAAACTTGCATACCAAGAATGGTGTCATTCCATCAAGTATTTTAGTAGTTGTGGTGTTTTTTAAACTCGTTGGTCACCGACAGACAGACAGACAGACTGCCATTGCCACATATAGAGCTGCTCGTTGCAGCTAAAAATTTGTCTCATTTAACCATACAACAAGACAAAGAGTGGTGTTCCAACCCCATGAAACAATATGAATGTCAATTTTGATTCAAAAATTGGGGTTGCAGCCTGTTGCAGCTATATAATTCACCAATATCAATAGACAGTACCATTTTATCCTAACCTCTGATGCCAAATTTTCTTCTACATACTGATGTGGCAAAATATAGCCCTGAATGTGTCCCCCTAGTATGCCCCTTTTTATGAAAAAAACTATGATAAAATTCATAAATTAATTGATGTTGACACAAAACAAACCTCTTGTGATATTAAATTACCCATTTGTGATAGTTTTTAAATCACATTCTGGCTTCTGAAGATATTTCACATTGCGTGTGATGAATATTTTGCCATTCTTGTGAAACAAGCCTCACTTTCTCAGTTAAGGCACCTAGAGTCATTGGTATGGCACTGACAGAACATTAAATACTGATTTTTTCCAACAGTATGACCAGCTGAGCACTGCTCCTATGGTATCTTATAGAACTGTTAAAATGCCTAAAACCATCATATATTGATTCCGTAGTGATGTGCGTGTCCCGCAAGTACATGTACCCACAAGGGCTCATTTACAACCTTGGATTTAATCCCTCCAAGCACCCATTCTGATATTCTGATAAAAAGAGTAAAATTAGGTAAAATACATGCATGCATAGTATCCGGTATCCAAGAATATAGTGCTCTTTAATGTTTAATATATTTGTGTATGTGTGTGTATGGGGGGGGGGGGGGGGGGGGGTTATAGTCAGTTGCCAGTTATTGAAAATGTTGAACTGGGCAAATGAAAAGCAAACCAACACTTTGTATGATGGACAGACAGACAGACCTGCAATCACATATTTTGAAAATCCACATGTACAGTTAAAACTAGAAGTCCTGTCATGAAGAACGCACAAATAGCACGTCGATCTGCGCGTTAATCTACGCGTTATGACCATAGTAATATCGCAGAGGCCGTAGGTGTCGTGATGAACCGATTCCTTTGCAATAAGCTGGACTCAAGAGTTAATAAAAGAATTTCTGATTATATACAAGTTTATTTATAAACAATCCAATTCAGCGTCGCTCCGTTATATATTCAGTAGTTATAAAATATCACAATGTAAATTCACATTCTAGTTAACACAATCTAGTACACACCCTGAAATAAATAATTAAAATGACATAAGTACCGATGCATAATAAAGTTGTGGAGGCTAACCCTTTAAACGAAAAGATGGAAAAGTAAACGATTTGTTGTTGATCCGCCTGCAGCGCAGCCAGGACTTAAAGTCCTGATTGAACTGCAGAAGGAACAACAATCAAAACGAAAATATAATACTTTTAAAACTCCTACCATATCGAGATGACTTAGGTCGTTTAGAATTTAAAAGATGTATTTCATGTTGTTTATGTATCCTCCATAACTGGTACTTATGTTAGCTCCTTCTAAATCCAAAACGAGATTCCTTCAAACAAAAGAATCTCCCGCCAGAACTGAACACAACTAACTACCGATCCACAAACCAAACCAAGGCAATCAACCCTTTATCTAACACAACACAAGATGCACAGAGCAGACGCGCGCAAGATAACTAGACCTAAAAACAAAATAATATTAGCAGATCTGACCTGTTAAATAAAAGCAAACTTATTAACAATAATTATAATTTCACCACTACCACAGTAAGGCTATCAAATTCTGTACATATGGTCTGTACACAAGCCATGTTTCAGCCAATGGACCTCCGGGTAACCCAGAGGTCCATTGGCAGAAATATTGCCTGTGTTTTCAATGAGTAACCAGGAGAATCTGCCGTGCTTTGGATGCCATTCGATATGGCAATTGCGCGCAATTCCTACGCGCATTTAAGCCTACATAAGCACACAATTCATGACAGGACTTCTAGTTTTAACTGTATGTAGGTATACTGACTGACATACAGTGAAAAATATATGAGAAGAGCCAGGACAGGGTTGTCAAACAGAAAAAAACTCAGTGGACCCTTTGTTACTTTTCCCACTGTACCCCCCCCCCCCCACACACCCCCCCCACACACCCCTTTCCACAAATGTATGTTCCAAAATACTCTGTGAATGAAGGAATTGTTTTTTAATATTTTTAATCACTCACTCATTGTAATGGCCAAAACAGGCTACCACCATTCACCAAAACTGCCATTCAATGTTCATTATTTTTGCATCAAAAACATAGCTTATGACCCGTCATTGGAATGAGCTCATTCAGCTCATTCCAGTGGGGGGGGGGGGGGGGGGGGTGGTCATAGCTATATTTTTGATGCAAAAAATGAAAATAAATTAGTTGTTGAAAAGTGCTATCTTCTTTTCATGTAAGGTAAAGGGTTAACATCATAATATGGAGAAAGCTTCTATTAATCATCCACTCAGTGTAACAGCCAAAACCAGCTAGCACCATTCACCAAAATTACCATTCAATGTTAATTATTTTTATATTTTTTGGCATCAAAAACATAGCTTATGACCCCCTCATTGGAATGAGTTCGTTCAGCTCATTCCAGTGAGGAGGGGGGGGGGGGGGGGTCATAGCTATGTTTTTGACGCAATCTTCTTTTCATGTAAGGTAAAGGGTTATCATAATATGGAGAAAACTTCTATTATACCAGTGAATACAAGTGAAGTATGGGTTTTCTGGCTAAGTGTCTGGATGGTGATTTGGGAGAGGATTGGAATATAATTGGAATCCCCTCTATCACAAGTACTATGTGGGGAAACCATGGTTTAATTAAATGTGTTAATAGGGTAAAATAGGCTGTTACATGTGTATTTTGCATTTGCCATAGTTTATAGTGTGCTTCTCAGTTCTGGATGCCACACTTGCTCAAGATCCATTTAACTGCATTATTTTTGGCAATATATGGCCTTTATTGCTGACTGTGACAAAAATATAACTTTTCAAAAAATAAAACAGTATTATTCGGTCTGTGTTTCTCGAATGAACATTTAAATGTGAAATACGTGTAATATCCAAAAACATAATAATTAAATCAGTGTTGAAAGCCAAAATACATGTACATTTACATATATGTATTTCCAATAATCAACCCCAAACCTTCCAAAGGGTAATCTACAAACTTTTCCCTGACAAAAATCCCCCCCTCCACCAATCATTTCACACAATGCGCAAAATCCCCTCCCCCCCCCCCCCCCCCCCCCCCCATGTTTTTTTTCAGGTGAACAGAAATTCCTCCCTCTATAATTTCTGGTGAACAAAAATCCCCTCCCCCTAATTTGTTAGAAGTATATTTAAAGCCATACAAAAATTTCCAAAGCTTTTTACTACTCAAGGCCGAGCACTTGTCGCTTCAATCAATGCTATTCTTGCTTGTGTGGAGTTAGCACGTTGGACAGTTGCTCACTGTTGCCCAGTGGTTCTCTCAGTACACTTTAGCTTCCTCCACCCATAAAACTGTCCGACACGAGGTAACACTGGCTGTTGAAATAAATAAACTCAAATAAATAAATAACTGTCTTGATAAATAGTTATTGAGGCATGTTTTCTTAAACTCCAATAAATAAATAACTGTCTTGATAAATAGTTATTGAGGCATGTTTTCTTGTAAATAGTGATGAGTGTTTATGTAATTTACAATTTAAATACACAGGCCTGGCATTCATAAAAATGCAGGAGGGCTAAAAATCGCTCTCCTCGCATGGCCTAGGAGAGCGACTAGCTCCCCTCAGGCTAACAAAAGCTATAAGTGGCAAAATGAAGTTTCACTACTAATCAATTCTGCCTCGTGAGTTTTGTACATTTTATATAGCGCTGTTAAGAAGGTAGTCTCTGTGAGATGGGTACGCTGCCCCTCCCACACCTCCGGGCCTCGGCAAGGCCCGGAGGTGTGGGAGGGGCAGTGTGGCCGTCTTGTAGAGACCACTAACATAGCAGCGATCTGAGAAGGTGTGGGCTTTAGGAATAGGCTGTTATGGTAATCTTCACATCATTTTCTAAGGCCAAAAGGGTTAGTTTTTGCCCTCCTTAATTTTTTTAAGGCGAGCAGTAGGCGAGCGAATAAATCACTCTCCTGAAAATGCCAGGCCTGGATACATAAGCTTTTAAATCCTCTTGGACTGCCTTTTGACCTTTTGGTGTAAAAGGCCGGGAAGGGGGGGGGGGGGGGGGGGGGGGGGTATTTTAACCTACGTGTACATTCTAATCCTTACAAAGATACATTTTACCTCTTTCATTTGATAAAAGAGTCATTTCTGCATGAGAATTCACTGCTTTCTTTGAAAAACTACCCCAATCCAAAAATAAAACTAAAATCTGCATCAGCAGACAATAGTTAGAGGAAAAATCTGTCTCATTTAACCATACTGCAAGAGAAAGAGTTGTGTTTAACCCCCACCCCCTCCCCCCCCCCCACCCCCTCCACTCCACACAAAACAAAATGAATGTCAATTTTGTTTTAAAAACTGGGATTGCAGCTATATAAATCACCAATATCAATAGAAAGTGCAATTTTATCCTAACAAATGATGTGAAATTTTCTTCTACATATTGATGTGGTAAAATATGGCCCTGAAAGTGTCCCCTAGACTCCCAACATACCCACTTTCATCCAAAACTACAGTACAGTCGTTGTGGACTGGTAACGTTCCATGTGTGGGCAATATTTCCACGGACGCAATAATATTATATTCTGAACACTAATTACAGGAATAGTCATCAAAAATGTAATTAATGAAGCACCGGGTACAACCCGGTGCTGCATTAATTAAAATTTTGCTAATGGTGATTATTACTAACTGGTAAACAGATGCGTGGACATAACTGCCCACATGTGGATTACGACCAATACACGGCGACTGTACTGTATGATATAATTCATAAATTAATTAATGTTGACACAAAACAAACCTCTTATATTATACTTCCCATTTGTGATAGTTTTTAAATCACATTCTGGCTTCTTAAGATATTTCACATTGTGTTTGATGAATATTTGGCAATTTTTGTAAAAAATTTTTTTTTTTAAAAATCCCTCGGATTTCTTAATTAAGGCACCTAGTGTCATTGGTATGTCTCTGACAGAACATTGTACATTGATTTTTTCCAACAGCATGACAGTGCAGCTCATGTGGTATCTCATAGCACCATTAAAATGCCTAAAACCATAAAATATTGATTCTGTAGTGCGGTGCTTATGCTGCAAGTACCCATAAAGGCACTTTCACAACCTTGGATTTAATCCCTACAGACACTCATGACCCATTTTGATAAAAAGAGTAAAATTAAGGAAAGTACAATGTGCATGTATGTTTCCAGAGACGATGAATCAGATATTTGCTTCAAAAAGATAGTGCTCTTTAATGTTTAATATACATGTATTTGTGTATGTGTGTGTGTGTAAGGTGGAGGGGGGTTACAGTGTGAAAAATAGTCAGAAGCCAGTAACTGAAAATGTACATGTACAACCGGGCAAATGAAAAGCAAAGAATAGCTGTCAGTGATGGACGGTTCTTGGACAACTTGCACCCTGGACGATTCATACCACAATTACGGGGTACGAATTGTCTTGACAATAAGGTACAAATTGTCTAGACAAAAGGTACGAATTGTCCCAGTAAAAGGTATGAATTGTCTCCTTTTTGGTACAAGTTGTCTCAAGTAACTATACAAAACTGTCTCATGTACATGTATGAACTATTTAAATGTTTTTGCCTCATGTTTTGGCTGTGTGAAATGCAAATGAAAAGTCGACGGAGTGATAGTAATGCAAACATAAACATATGCATGAAACAACCAATCAAAACAAGATTTATGCATAGAAATGAAACTTCAATGGGTGAACCATCGCTTAACAGCATAAGTGAAAAAGCGATCTCTAGTATTATCAACTTCAGGTCCGAACGTAGTATAAAAAAATTTATAGTAGATAGTAATGGATGTAGTTTTACAGTTACAACACTATTTTCTTAATGAAGCCACAATAATTCTTTAAATTGATGAAGATCTAACAATAAATAATTTTATGACACCCCAAATAATAAGTTAAAGAGCGTGTTGCCTTAATAATTTAATTAATGTAATTCTGAGCTCCCTCAATAGAGCATTTTCTTTTTGGCGTTTTTAATTCTGAGCTCCCTCAATAGAGCATTTTCTTTTTGCCGTTGTGACATTGAATCTTTTAAGTGTCTACTTTCTTTTTACCTTAGAGTCATGAAATTTGATATTCTGTGTCTTTTTAAAATAACAGAAATGGCATCGCCCTTTTTTATCTTTTCTCCAAGTTTATTATAATCCTCTCCCAACCCCATCTCCATGTATATTTTTTCAGAGGGGGTTAATTAAGCAGGGTATGGATTTGCAGAAGAGGATACAAATTGTCCAGAGGGGGTACGAACTGTCGGATACTGCCCAGAGGAGGGGTATGAATCGTCCAGACAGAAGGTACAAATTGTCCTGGGAAAAGATACGAATTGTCCAGACATCGGGGTACGAATTGTCCAACAAAAGGTACCACTACCAATTGCCAGAGGTATGAATCGTCCAGGCTGTGGGTTGTCCAACTCACTGATGGATGGATGGATGGATGGACAGACGGAAATGCAGTCACACATGTTGTAATAAATTCAATTTCTTTTTGAATGCTAAAACAAACTAGAATTAGTAGAAATGAAATATTTTTTCTGGAATCAGTGTGCAAATGTTATTTAGAGTTTGGTTCTGGGGAGGTTGGTATTTAGGCTTTTTAAAAGTTTTTTGCTATTTTTGGAGAAACATACTAACATAATATCAGAATCCCCCAGATGTTGGTCAGACGAGGAGGGCGACATTGACTTGTTTGAAGATGAATTCAGTTCTATTCTGGTTGCAAAGCCGAAAGCATCCGGGAATTAAAACATTGTTTACCAAAATACAGAGGAAGTGTAATTTAAATGGGAGTTCTGAGGGGTAATACTTTTTGCCGGAAAAAAGGGCGATATCCGGTAAAAAGGACGGTAAGTGTATAAGAACTACGTTTAAAGTACTAAATGTACTTCTGAATGTGTGAAAAGTGATTATTTAAGGAAGCTAACGCAATAATAAATATAGAAGGAAGATTAAGTATTGTTTGTTTTATTGTAGACTATTTTCAAGACAAAATTGATCATTTCGACATCGACACTGATCGACACGCCATTTTGTGCAAGGAAAACAACGAATTAGCTGAGGTGCGCGACGGGGTGAATATTATCATACTTGCTCGATGGAGGTGTATCTAATGCGTGTGCGTAACAATTTGATGTTTCTGTTCACTACGAGGGGATTTAACAGAAAGGTTTTGGGGAGAGAAACCATTTATAATTTGAAAATAGTCTACAATAAAGCAAACAATACTTAATCTTCGTTATATACATTTATTATTGCGTACGCTTCATTAAATTGTCACTTTTCACACATTCAGCTGTACATTTAGTACTTTAAAACATAGTTTCATACACTTAACTTCCTTTTTACCGGCAAAAAGTTGTGTTCAAGCTGTTTTTTTTTTTAAACGAGGCTTCATAACTTATTTATTATTTTGAGGGCCCCCAAATGCAAACCACAATTAACTGTTTTTAACCCCCATGTTTCCCCAGGAGGCACCAGAATCGATCTCAGAGATGCAGAATTTGAAGAAAAAAAATATCACGGGAAGGGCTCATAATGGTGGGAGGGAATACGCACAATTCCATAGTTCAAGCGTTATATCGATCTAGTCCCCCCCCCCCCCCTCCCCCCATTTCGAAAATATGAAATGGATTTTTTTTATCTAGTAGGGGCGTAGCCAGGATTCTATAATGGGGGATAGCCATTTGGGGGGGGGGGGCAATCATGATATTTGGAAGGTCGTTGTGGGGTTCCCTCCCCCCCCCCCCCCAAAAAAAAAATGCAAACTGTCACATACAGTTTTTAACTCCTACCTTTGTTCAGGGGCACCAGGACTCCCCCAGAGTCTAGCAACTTAACCTTCTTCCCAGTGGTGGGGCGGGATGGTGGTGGGGCTCCCAAATGCAAACTGTCACTTATTGTTTTTAACCCTCACCCAGGCCTTCGATTGGGGATCCGCGCTCTGCCACTGGGGCCACCGTTGATATTGTTTTTAGAGAATGCCATGGTTTAGTGGTCAGTGTCATTCAGTGTTAATCTGAACTGGAGATTGGGGAGGCCCCATAGCGACCACATCATAAAAGGGCTCATATAAAGTTAAATAAACAGTGTAAATCAGCATTGAATTGCTGGTTTTGATGAATCCACTCCGCTCCCAACCCTTTCCCTAATAAACATATGGAAGGTTGAGTTGCTGGACAATATCGTATGAACTTTTTTCTGCTTGGGATATCTTCCAGTCGGTTTATTTCAAAGTAATGAAAAAAAAACAACTGCAAAACGAATGCTTTCAGTTGCCTCTTGATAATTTTGCATCGGACAGCTTGTCTGGTGTTATTTTAGTTTTGGGTAATAATAAATAATAACACTTTGGCCGGCCGCCGATTTGTCGCGGTTCTCGAATGAGAAGGCCTTGGTTACCCCAGTACTCCCAACTGCCTCCCTATTCCCACGCTTCTTCTCTCCTCGCAACACTCGGAGACGAATTGCTTGATGACATCCCTAACCCCATTCTTCCCAATCACTCCGATTAGCATATTAACCCCCTCCTTTGCATCTCCCACTAACCACGTGTCCTTCATTCTCCCATCTCACTTCCCCATTATACTCCCAGTGAATCTTATTCTTTCAGACTGGTATTTTGGGCATTCTAGAAGAAAGTTTTCCAGGGTCTCCATCACGCCCAAATTACAATCTGGCACTCCTTTTCACTGTTTTTCCCAATTTTTCCCTTCAGCTCTAGGGACCCGCGGGGTGTTGTTTCAACCATTACAAAAAACAAATAAGCTGAGCTGTGTGTGTTTGTGTTGTGTTGTTGTTGGTGGTGGTGGTTGTGAAGGGAGACGGTGCTCTTTCAACTCTCAACAAAAGACACCTTGATGTAACTTATGAAATGCATGATGTTATAATATTTAGAGTATATATAGAAGTGCATGGATTCTATCCCAAACCATAATACCACAATGTCTTCCTTTGTGGCGGGACATAGTAAGTCCCAGTATTTTTATAAATAGATCAATATGGACAATCTCAGGTGTCAGTAGTTGCGTGGTGGAGGAAGCGATTCTAAGCCATATACATGATCTCGGACGATCGCCTCAATCTACATGAAGTTTTAGCTATTCTCAGTAGCCCAAATATGGATCTTATTTCGACGCCAAATACAACAAGGCCAAGTGGTGGTAACGTGTTTGTGTTTGATTCCACATCATTCTCCAAGATACACGATTGGCGTTGTGATGCGTATAAGTGGGAAAACACTGGGTCTAGGAAAGTGCCATCTAGCCAAATTATAAGAAAAACTGTTTTTCATATCAAAATGCCTGGTGGAAAGCATAGTTGTTCACCGTTGTTCATAAAAGTGGAGTACCGAAAGGGCGTTTCATCTTAGTGCAGTACATTGGTGATAAAAATGTAGCATTTGAAGGTTGTTTGGTGCAGAACCCACCCATCCTGTTTTTTTAAGTTGCTTGGTAAGCCAGCATGGCGACCAGAATCGAAGACTACAGTTAAAACTAGAAGTCCTGTCACGAATAGTGCGCTTATCTAGGCTCAGTTGCGCGTTGGCATTGCGCGCAATTGCCATATCAAATGGCATCCAAAGCACGGCAGGTTCTCTTGGTCACTCATAGCAAACACATGCAATGTTTCTGCCAATGGACCTCCGGGTTACCCGGAGGTCCATTGGCTGAAACATTGCTTGTGCACAGGCCATACATACAGAATTTGATAGCTTTACTTGGGCCTTAACGCGTACATTAACGCGCATATCAACGTGCTATTTGTGCGCATTTCATGACAGGACTTCTAGTTTTAACTGTAGGCTGGTGTCCAACCCCTGTACATGTTAATTCTCTCTTCTCTATATTTCCTAACCAGTAAGCACATACCGGTACGATTACATTGAAACTGGCATCTGAGCACAATTCCTACTGCTTTTCTCTGACATACACTGGCGCTTTAGACTATCTTGAACTTGCACTCCAAGATTGGGCATCAAGTAATTGGAAGCATTCCAAATCTGTTGCTTGTTAATTCCAGTCGCCCACTATACATATGGTGTATGATAGACACTAATGTGTTTAGCGGGCGATTGGAATTATTAACTAATGAATTGTTTACGATAATTTGTTTCTGGGGAGGTCTAGCCCTAGTTAGGCCTGGAGGACCCCACAACGACCTTCCAAATATCATGCCCCCCCCCCCCCCCCCCCCCACCATTACAGAATCCTGGCTACGCCCCGCTAGATATATAATCCATTTCCCATATTTTAGAAATGGTGGTGTGGGGGGGGGGGGGGGGGGGGGGGGGGACAAGATCGACATAACGCTGGCATATTTCAATGGCTTGAATTATGGAATTGGACGTATTCCCTCCCACGGTTGTGGGCCCTTTCCCGGATATTTTTTTCTTCAATTTCTGAAGCTCTGTGATCGATTCTGGTGCCTCCTGAGGAAACGTGGGGGTTAAAAACAGTAAGTTACGGTTTGCATTTGGGGCCCCTCAGCCCCACCCCCTCCCCACTCCGGCCCTCTGGGCCCACCACTGTGAGCTCAGACAAAGGGATTGGTGGAGTGAGCACAAGGGGCCCTAGTCTTAATAGGCTCATGTGGGTATCACTGAGGTGGGACTTACAGGAATCTAGAACTAGTATCCACTGATGTGTGGTTGGTTTTAATATTTATTATCACCTCGGCATGTGTTTGGCGAAACGCTAACTGAAAGTAAAATATGAACCCCCGTTTAAAAAAAAAAGCTTGAACACAACTTTTTGCCGGTAAAAAGGACGGTAAGCATATAAGTACCTCACATGCCTGGATTTATAAAAAGGAAGACGTTTTTCGGCTCTGGTCATGACCCCACCCCCATGACGAGGGTTAAAATTACAATCTTCTTAATCCACTCGTTGATACCTTCAATTTGATAGGTCACATGACCATCTTCTCGAAACTTTCGATTTTCTGAAGGGTGTGACCCCCAACCCCACGTAAAAAGAAAAATGCCATTTTTGTAACGTATTCATTGAGCTCTTCATATCAGTACCTCACATGCCTGGATTTGTAAAAAGGAAGACGTTTTTTGGCTCTGGTCGTGACCCCATCCCACGATGAGGGTTAAAATTACGATCTTCTTAATCCACTCGTCGATACCTTCAATTTGATAGGTCACATGACCACCTTCTCGAAACTTTCGATTTTCTGATAGGTGTGACCACCCCACCCCTACATAAAATGAAAAATGCTATTTTTGTTATGTATTCATCGAGCCCTTCATATCAGTATCTCACATGTCTGAATTTGTAAAAAGAACTCGTTTATCGGCTCTGGTCGTGAAACCACCCCCACGATGAGGGGGTTAAAATTACGATCTTCTTAATCCACTCGTCTATACCTTCAGTTTGATAGGTCACATGAAAACCTTCTCGAAACTTTCGATTTTCTGATGGGTGTGACCCCCCACCCCGACGTAAATGAAAAAAATGCCATTTTTGTAATGTATTCATCGAGCCCTTCATATTAATACCTCACATGTCTCGATTCGTAAAAAGGAAGACGTTTTTCGGCTTTGGTCGTGACCCCCCACCCCACGATGAGGGTTAAAATTACGATCTTCTTAATCCACTTGTCGATACTTTCAATTTGATAGGTCACATGACCACCTTCTCGAAACTTTCGTTTTTCTGATGGGCGTGACCCCCCACCCCGACATAAAATGAAAAATGCTATTTTTGTAATGTATTCATCGAGCCCTTCATATCAGTACCTCACATGCCTGGATTTGTAAAAAGGAAGACGTTTTTCGGCTCTGGTCGTGACCCCACCCCAGGACGGAGGTTAAAATTCCGATCTTCTTAATCCACTCGTCGATACCTTCAATTTGATAGGTCACATTACCACCTTCTCGAAACTTTCGATTTTCTGATGGGTGTGACCCCCACCCCTACATAAAATGAAAAATGCTATTTTTGTAATGTATTCATCGAGCCCTTCATATCAGTACCTCACATGTCTGGATTTGTAAAAAAGGAAGGCATATTTCGGCTATGGTTGTGACCCCACCCCACGATGAGGGTTAGAATTACGATCTTCTTAATCCACCTGTCGAAACCTTCAATTTGATAGGTCACATGACCACCTTCTCGAAACTTTCGATTTTCTGATGGGTGTGACCCCCACCCCCACGTAAATGAAAAAATTGTCATTTTTGTAATCTCCTGCAATAATCTGGTGATAAGAATCGAATAGGACTTCTTTGTAATAAGGAGAGATAACTTTGTATGATAATGTTCAGGTTATGAGAATCAAGCAATTTGATTGGTTAATTAGCATCAGGAACGTGAAGTGATTGGGTGATTACTTATTTCAAGCTCTTCGAGCTTTTGGTTATTGGAGTACGTTGTACGATCAGGCGGCAACGAATGCCCACGACGCCTGATGATTTTTTAATTTGTTTTTTTTTTTTTTTTTGTTCCCGTCCCAGAAATCTTTGCCATTCGTCCACGATCGATCGCGCCGTCTAGACCACGATGACAAACATAGAGAGAAAATTTTCGTCGATTCTAATTTTTTCAACATTTCTTAATTTTTTTTTATATTTTGCTGTCCTGGAATCCCCACTAGTTGGTTATCGTGGTCTAGATGGTGCGATCGGTCGTTGGCGAACGTTGGAAAAAATTTTGGGATAAATTTTCTTCCGCGTGTCCTGTCCTGGAATCCCCAATATTTCATCAGTGACCGGATCACACCCACCGTCATCTAGAACGCGATCGCGAAAGTTGGGGAAAATTTCGTCGATTCTAATTTTCTTTCGACATTTTAATGCTGTCCTGGAATCCCCACAGCATTTGTCAACGACTGATCGAAACGTCTAACTCACGATGGTGAACGTTGAGAAAATTTTAGGTCGATTTTCTTCCGCGCGGACTGTCCTGGAATCCCCACTCATTCGCCAACGGCTGATTGAACCATCTAGGACACGATAACCAACTAGTGGGGATTCCAGGACAAATGTACAAAACATGTTTTTGTACATTGCGTGTATATTTTAACACTGAACTCTAGGGGTTCGTACATGTACATGAAAAAAGTGTCCTGGTATCCCCATTTTCCACCAACTCATAGTCACGTGACCTGGAGGCGCCATGTTGTGTTGTCATGGGAACCCGGTTGAGTGGCCATTTTGTGACGTCATCTCCATAGCGATATATGGTGTGAGTGCGCATACGCAGTGCGTGTTGTTAGGGTGATACGTGTTTCCGTCGTCCATTTTGTATACTGGAGCCTGCCATCTTGGTTTCTATGGTAGCACGTGATTGCTATTTGACCCAAAGGCCTAAAACAAAATAAGGATATGTTCGGAGGGTATGTTCCTTTGTAGAAGAGTACTTTCTCGATTCGTAGAATTACTCAAATAAACCCAACAACCCCTCCAAATCAACCCAAACGACCTTATTTACTATGGACTCCCCATTTTATCGGCTTAGCACGTAGTGCTATAGTACCAAGGGGATACGGGGATGTATTCGATTAAACAAGAGTAATTTCCCGAGGCATAGAATTACCACAAACAACCCGACAGTCCCTCCAAATCACCAAAAAAACCTGACATTATTTACCACAGATTCCCCATTTTATCTATATAGCACTACGAGCTATTGTACCAAGGGGGTACAGGCGGTGTATTTGATTGAACAGGAGTAATTGTCTGGTTTTGTATTGGCCCCATATGGTTTATAATAGTATCAAGATAGCCCTGTGGGTACGTTCCTTTGGACTAGAGTGGTGTTTTTTTTTTCCTCCAATGAATTGTATAAGAGTAGTGCTATGTGACAAAATTACCCAGAATCCTTTGCTTCTACCATTTATAAAGATTACGAGTAGGGCTCATATGTGTACATGAAAGCCAGGAAGCTAACGTCAAGTTCCACCATATACTCATGTGAGGATCTACCCATATGTTAAGCTAAGAGATGTGTCGTGTGAGGTCTAATTTTCTATCCCCCTAAGCCGCATTTCAGTATTTGAGGATACCTTTTGGGTTTGTTAAAAAAAATAGCAACACTATTTTTTACATTTTAATATTTTTTATTCAACAACAAAAATGTACAAATTTTTATGGAATCTTCTGTGGTATGTAGATTGTCAGATATTCATAAACAGTCTTTCTGCAGATTGGACATCTTCTTAGTGATTTACAACAGACTTTGCACAGGCACAAATGGTTACATGGTCGCAGAGCGACATTGGCTTCTGCTACTAAAAACACACTATATTTCGTCCTCCGTGAATCTTCTTCTTGAAATGATGTGTCCATTTCTTCTTTGATGGCCATTTCTTCTTCTTGAACTTTTTCATTGTCCATGAATTCAAATGGTAAATTATGAATGTAATAACAGTCTGGAGAATCTGTGTTCTTCCATAACGTCCTCTTCTGTTTCCCAGAAACGAACAATAATACCACAATGAAAACATTGAGTTCTGTCTCCTGTCCCCAAATAAAAGAACCCAGCTTTTGTCACTTCATTCGGGGTTTTCACACTTTCACTTTGTAACATGAATTGAAATGTCTTGAGACGATTTTCCTCCAATGCATACTTGATGTGTTTTGGTGGCTTTGTTCTGGTGCTTTTCTTATTTCCTCGTCTCCACGTAATAACTGCTCCAGTACTGGTGGTGGAACATCACGAAAATACGTTTCGAATGAAACGCTCATTCTCACTACAAAGTCTCTTCTATTTCTTATTTCTTGGTTTCGTGATTGATAATCAGTCAGTGCCATCTGTATCAATGACGGAAGAGTGAACATTCTTCAATCTTTTTTATCTTCATTCTTCTTTGGTTTTCTTTCTCTCTTTGGTTTGGGTTCTCCTATTTCTAGGCAGCTCTTCTTTGCAATATCCACTGCTTTGGTCACTTGTTCCCAATCTCTCGTGTTAAACTGGAACCCAACCTCATTCTTGAACAGTTGAATATGTAAATCATTTTTAAGTTTGAAGACGGTCACATTTGTAGACATCCTTCTTCTTTGGCTGTCGAAAGAAAAAATGAGCTGAACACCAAGTGCACGCTTTTTTATAGTTTTTCCTCAATACAGCAACATCTAGTGGCTGGTTTCCTCTGTAACGTCATTAACCAACACGTCATTATCCATTAGATCAGTCGTAAACATGTTGGATATGTTTCCATTGGTACATGTCACAAACTACATGTGATGGGGTTCGTTTTGCATCCGGTAAAATAAAAACTGGTACATGGTGCAAAATTTATTTACAATTTTAGATGAAATATCTACAAAAGGACGATATGAGAACAGTCGATTACCCAGGTGCTAAACAGGGCCCACTTACATATATTTAGGGTATTATCTATCACAGTCAAATATTCTCACCCAATCGAGGCCGTACGTCAATTCTATCCATCCAAGAAAAGCAATCTCACTTTGCCATTGAAAACTGAGTCTAATTTCAAAACAACAACATTCATCAGTATCACTAAGTACTCAATGCAAGACAGCAATCACACAGCAATGTCCGACCATCAGAAATATTCCAACAATATAATTCCATTAATCTAGCCCGACCACACAGATCACAGCTTAAACACACAGTCTACGACTAACACGGAATCGAACAAATCCAACCAACCACACAGGTTAGGATTACAGCATATCTGACAATCATGTTAAATGAATGCTCGACTACACACCAAGCCGGACTTCACCAATTAGACTGTACGAATCCACATATTACACACAAATATTTGACCTCACACGTCAATTTTACCATAAGATGGACCAGAAACCTGCGAGGTTCCCATTAACTGTATCCTTAATATACACCACCGCCCAAAGCTATTGTAACCCGCACATACTACCCAAGATCGTAATTGTCATTTTGCCGATACATGTGTACATATACTTAAGGCGCGCTCGTTATTTAGAGTTTCTGTATGCTTATGTATACACACTTTGACTTCGCGAACCGATGCATCGGATTTCCAAGGTGTCGACACCCTCACAACGAAAGACAATGTGGCATTAAAGTACAACTGAGCACATCAAACGAGTTCGAATTCTTTGAATACGTGTTGAACCTCCGATAAATCACTGGATGATGATGAATATCGTACTAAGTTGACGAAAAACTGTTCTGTTGCACTTGGCCTTAAGGCACTTAATAATTTCATGAACGAAGATAAAAGAAACAGTACTTTATTATTGCATCGCTACTTTACCATATTTCCACTCTGCACATCCTTTGATTTGCAGTAATTAATTGTTGTGACAT
Organism: Pictodentalium vernedei; assembly: GCA_031216915.1. Classification (NCBI taxonomy): domain Eukaryota; kingdom Metazoa; phylum Mollusca; class Scaphopoda; order Dentaliida; family Dentaliidae; genus Pictodentalium; species Pictodentalium vernedei. Next base: position 88,241,621 of record CM062297.1, on the reverse strand, counting down.
TGTTCGATTATACCAGCTAACCAATGGTGCATACAAATACAACAGTCAAATTTCAATATCTGGAATGTTTGTGGTCAACAGCCACACACCTATATCGTGTCATTCCGAGTTTTCTAAACGATCACTGGTTCTACTATTCGCCGACTTTTAAACAATTGTTAATAAATATGACAGTTTCTACTCACATAGATTGTGTACCCGTATTTTGTTGAATATACTTTCTCGTAGCTGTCATATCACACAGCTGTCATTTATCACCTTGCGGAGTTCACCCATAAGTCATTTCATAAGCATACTTTCGTATCAGGTTACATTTTTTTCAGCCCCAGACCATCACAACTCTCCCAGTGAACGTCCCCAACATCCCTTTTTAGATTACTTTATATATCACTCCACGAGATTTACATGTATAACCCGACAACAAATTGCATCTTCGGCAAACAATGATTAACTACCAGTCCAATGCCCACACGACTCACCTGAATTGGCCACACAAACTATCAACAATCAATAAGTCCAGCACGATAACTGACGTCCACATCAATAAATTCAGCAAGATAACCGACGTCCCCACTGCCGAAGCGCTGATAGAACCTTATTTTGTGACATACGCCCCTATTCAAGATGAAAATCAATTTTCATTCACTATATCACAAAATACTGTACAAGAAGTGAGATATTTCAGTTTAGTAGAAGTGACGGCTAAGGAAATCAGCTCCTATATTCTGTGAGCCTTTTATTGCCTCTATGTGGAACTGATACATCTGAAGGACCAGTGCCCATCTCATTAACCTGTCATTCATTACTTTAGCTCTGTTTAGATACACAAGAGGCGAGTGATCTACTTCTAATATGAATTCCCTTCCATATAAGAAAGCTTGGAATTTTTGTATTCCCCATACTATAGCAAGACATTCACGCTCGATAACAGAATATCTTCTTTCCTGATCTAGAAGCTTACGGCTTGCGTACGATATTGGAAATTTCTCACCCTCAAAATACTGCAACAACACGCAGCCCAATCCTACCCCCGATGCATCTGTTCTAAGTATGAATTCCTCTTCAAGATTTGGGAGGTGCAAAATTGGGGTTTCGTTTAATCTCTGTATCAAAGTTCTAAAAGCTCTGTCTGCTTCAGGTGACCATTCTATTTTATTTGGTTTTGCCTTTTTTGTGAGATCGGTTAAAGGGGATGCTATAGTACTAAAATTTGGAAAAATTTTTCGATAAAATCCAATAAGCCCTAAAAACGATCTAACTTGTTTTTTTGTTTCAGGTATCGTCTGATCATTTATACACTTTAGTTTTTCAAGATTTGGTTTCAGTTCTCCCCCACCGACAACGTGGCCCAAGAAATTCAATTTGGTGTAGCCCAACATACATTTACTAGGTTTTACTGTTAAAGAGGCTTGTCGAAGTCGGATGAACAATTCCCTAAGTAATTGCAAATGACCTTGCCACGTTTCTGTATATGATAAGATATCGTCGAGAAAATTTTCAATATTTTCTAAATCCTTTAATAATATCCTCATCAACTTACAGAACGTCGCACCCGAATTAACGAGCCCAAACGCCATTTTTTTGAAAGCAAACAACCCTTCGGACGTTACAAATGCCGTACAAGGTCGGCACTCCTCTTTGATGCAAACTTGCCAATAACCCTTACATAGATCAAGCTTAGAGAGAAATTTTCCCTGTGAGAGTCTAGCAAAGATTTCTTCTATATTTCCCATTGGTTCGCTGTCGAATATCGTAATACGATTAAGTTTTCTGTAATCAACGCAGAATCGATTTGTTCCATCGGCCTTTTTAACAATGACCATGGGTGATGCGTATGGAGACTCAATTGGTTCAATAATATCTAATTTTAACATATTATCAATTTCTTCCTTTATGGTTTTTCGCATCGTATACGGAACGGGGTATGGCTTTGATCTAACAGGCTCACTACTCATTAATTTTATGTCATGTTCAATTAAATTGGTTGATCCAGGCACATCAGTTATTACATCAGAAAATTCGTTTATCAAACTTACAAGATCATTTCGTTTCTCATCAGATAAATCTGGGTTTATGTGAACAGCATTAATAGTTTCAGTTGTTTTATATTTTGGAAACTCTACTTTTAAGTTTGATATGTGATCGTCACCTATTTCGCCGCCCTGGGCATATTCATCACATTCATGTACCACAGCAACATTAGCTTCAAACACACCACCAAAATCCCCTTTGGGTTCATTCTGATAATTTTCTCTTTCTATATATTTTTTTAAGAGGTTTATGTGATACATCCTGTTTTTCCCATTTATTTCTATTACATAATCGAACCTATTACGTTTTTGTTTTATTGTCCAAGGACCCTTCCACTGCATCAATAATTTATTATGATCTGTTGGAAGGAGCACTAAAACTTTGTCGCCCACATTCAAAGATCTAACCTTTCTGCCTCTGTCAGCAAACTTTTTATACCTTGCCTTATTTTTTGTTAATTCTTCCTGTGCCAACTTTAATGTACTTTCCAATTTATTTCGAAGGTCAAAAACATACTGATATGTCGTTTTTATTTCTTCTGATTCAATTTCATTTGTCCATAATCCTTGAGGATTGACATTGGACCCCTCACCAATCTACCGTATAGCAATTCAAATGGTGAGAATCCTAAGCTTTCCTGTGGGACTTCTAGATATGCGAACAACAAAGGGGATATAAAACGATCCCAATGTCTAGGTTGCTTACTACACATTTTTTTTAACATGCTTTTTAACACCCCATTAAATCGTTCTACTAGACCATTACAAGCAGGATTATAGGGAGTTGTTGTAAGCTGTTTAATTGATAGCAACCGACTGACCTCATTCATTATATCAGAGGTGAATTGTTTACCCATATCACTTAATATTTCATTTGGCACTCTGAAACGGCTAAACATTTCAACTAAGGCTTCAGCAATAGTTTCACTATCAATATGTTTTAATGCTACAGCTTCAGGATACCGAGTAGCATAATCAACCAGGGTAAGAATAAATCTATTTCCCTGGTCACTTGGTGGATGGATCGGACCCACTAAATCTACAGCCACTCTTGAAAAGGGTGTATCAATTAATGGAAGCCCACCAATAGGAATTTTCCCCACTTTGCCTTTAGGTATCGTCTTTTGACAAATGTCACACGATTGGCAATATCTTGCTACATCACCATATATTCCTGGCCAATAGAACTGATATAAAATTCTATCTATCGTTTTTTTTTTACCCAAATGGCCCGACAAAATTCCATCATGTGCAATCTTGAGAACATGTGGTCTCAGTTCGGTAGGCACCAAAAGCTGTCTATACGTATATCCATTATCTGCACTTGGGCATTCGAAGATCCTATACAGTTCCCCGTGGGAACCCCGGGAAGTAAGCAGCACTTGTTTACTGTGGTAAACCAGTTCCGCTTTACTAGTAAAATAGGACCCAGTTACCAATGCTTGGGGTGAAAGTCCTCTAAAATGGGCAACATGTTGATCAACGATTGACTAAACTTGACTTCATCTCCATGTTGTGTCACGATTAGCCATAGTCCATAAATATGTGACGTTAACCACCAACAAACAAACAAACAATCCTATACAGTAACCCTTGACGGTTTTCAAAAAAATATTTGGTTTCCATTTTTTGTGGTTTTCTTCAACCCCATTTTAAATTGTAATCTATAACTAGCAAGACTCTCATCGTTTGCTTGTAAAATCCTAATATCAGCCCTGCGAACGTCTCCTATGGCCTCAGCAACCTTAAGTGGTACAAACTTACCTTCCCTGGCTTTTTGGGCTCGTGTCTGTACTGAATGTACTATTTGACAAGACTCACAAGTTCTATTACATCTCAACCATGACGGGTCTTGATCTTCAGGATTTCTTACCTCTGGTATATTTCCCAAGACGAGGTCATACACAGGGTTTTCTTACCTCCGGTATATTTCCCAAGACGAGGTCATACACAGGGTTTTCTTACCTCCGGTATATTTCCCAAGACAAGGTCATACACAGGGTTTTCTTACCTCCGGTATATTTCCCAAGACGAGGTCATACACAGGGTTTTCTTACCTCCGGTACATTTCCCAAGACGAGGTCATACACAGGGTTTTCTTACCTCTGGTATATTTCCCAAGACGAGGTCATACACAGGGTTTTCTTACCTCTGGTATATTTCCCAAGACGAGGTCATACACAGTGTTTTCGAAACAGAGTGCTTCTAACTCACCTTTTAAATATGGCGTATTCACAAATATTGTTCCCACCAGGAACTTACGGACAGTTCCATCTATGAGAACGCATGCTTGAGTCTTCCCTGTGAGATTTTCTGGAGTAACTAACTCTGTACGAACCACTACACCTGAACACCCGCTATCACGCAAAACAGTGACCAGCTTATCATTTACATACCCATGAACGACTGGCATATTACCAATTGTAAAGAGTTTGGAATTACATGCTGCTGACATTACAGGTAATTTATGACCACATTCTAACTAACTGCTTCATCAGACACACAACATTCTTTCAGATCTTTCTGTACACAACAACCTACAACATTGTGCCTAACATTTCCACACTGTTCATTATAGTCAAATTCTCCCATTTCGTTTCTTCCGCGTGTATCAACGAAATGTTCATCATCTACCAATGCCCCTACCTTAACGTTAGGTCCACGTTTATTTGGACAATTTCGTACCAAATGTGATGTAGATCTAGTTATAACACTGACGGATGCGATTATTTGTGTTCGAAATGTTTGTTTTAGGGCGGACGCTAGAGCTCATGTTTGCATTAGGTCTTGCAAATTGTAACCTTTCACTGCTTGAGTATCCATCATTGGGCATCAACATATTTTTCGGTCAATTCGGCCATTTCCGAAACAGAGGAAATCTTTCTCTCTTTCAAAAACACTTGCAAATCTTTACTGTACACACTCATAAATTGTTCTCCTATGATTAGGTCCTTAAGCCCATGGAAATCTGCATCGACTCTACTCAATTTCATCCAATTGGTGAGGTAATTATCCAGTCTTATTGCAAATTGATGTGGAGTCTCGCCTATTTCCGGCTTTTCATTTCGGAATTTCAAACGGAAGCCCTCTTCAGTTAGCCGAAATCTTTTTAACAAGGCTTCCTTTAGTATATCGAAGTCTTGTCCCTCGGCCACTGAAAGCCGTGAGAATACATCGAGAGCCTTACCTTGTAATAGAGCACTTAAATGTATTGCCCAGTTTTTTCTCTCCCACCCAGCAGTTTCTGCGAAACGTTCAAAACGACTGAGGTAGGCATCCATATGGTCAGCCTTCTCATCAAATGTGGGCAATCGGGGTACCTTTGCACGTTCTAACCCAATCTGACCAAGCGATGAATCATTTAACGATGCTGAAAGATTCGTTTTAATTCTTTCTAATTCAATTTCTTTTTCTTTGAGGGTCACCTCCATCTCTTTCTCTGCACGCTTAAACTCACGCTCCCTTTGTCTTTCTTCTCGCTCGATTCTTTCTGCATCTTTCCTCTTTTGTTCAACCTCACGTTCCTTTACAAATTCAAGTAAATTGTCCCCACTCCACTATCAATTAAAGACTGAAGACCCTCCATTGTAACCCAGCTGAATATAACAGCATATAACACCAGCACTAACACACAACCGGATCCTGGTAGCCTCGCCATATGTCACAAACTACATGTGATGGGGTTCGTTTTGCATCCGGTAAAATAAGAACTGGTACATGGTGCAAAATTTATTTACAATTTTAGATGAAATATCTACAAAAGGACGATATGAGAACAGTCGATTACCCAGGTGCTAAACAGGGCCCACTTACATATATTTAGGGTATTATCTATCACAGTCAAATATTCTCACCCAATCGAGGCCGTACGTCAATTCTATCCATCCAAGAAAAGCAATCTCACTTTGCCTTTGAAAACTGAGTCTAATTTCAAAACAACAACATTCATCAGTATCACTAAGTACTCAATGCAAGACAGCAATCACACAGCAATGTCCGACCATCAGAAATATTCCAACAATATAATTCCATTAATCTAGCCCGACCACACAGATCACAGCTTAAACACACAGTCTACGACTAACAAGGAATCGAACAAATCCAACCAACCACACAGGTTAGGATTACAGCATATCTGACAATCGTGTTAAATGAATGCTCGACTACCCACCAAGCAGGACTTCACCAATTAGACTGTACGAATCCACATATTACACACAAATATTTGACCTCACACGTCAATTTTACCATAAGATGAACCAGAAACCCGCGAGGTTCCCATTAACTGTACCCTTAATATACACCACCGCCCAAAGCTATTGTAACCCGCACATACTACCCAAGATTGTAATTGTCATTTTGCCGATACCTGTGTACACATACTTAATGCACGCTCGTTATTTAGAGTTTCTGTATGCTTATGTATACACACTTTGACTTCGCGAACCGATGCATCGGATTTCCAAGGTGTCGACACCCTCACAACGAAAGACAATGTGGCATTAAAGTACAACTGAGCACATCAAACGAGTTCGAATTCTTTGAATACGTGTTGAACCTCCGATAAATCACTGGATGATGATGAATATCGTACTAAGTTGACGAAAAACTGTTCTGTTGCACTTGGCCTTAAGGCACTTAATAATTTCATGAACGAAGATAAAAGAAACAGTACTTTATTATTGCATCGCTACTTTACCATATTTCCACTCTGCACATCCTTTGACTTGCAGTAATTAATTGTTGTGACATTGTCCGATTATACCAGCCAACCAATGGTGCATACAAATACAACAGTCAAATTTCAATATCTGGAATGTTTGTGGTCAACAGCCGCACACCTATATCGTGTCATTCTGAGTTTTCTAAACGATCACTGGTTCTACTATTCGCCGACTTTTAAACAATTGTTATTAAATATGACAGTTTCTACTCACATAGATTGTGTACCCGTATTTTGTTGAATATACTTTCTCGTAGGTTTCATATCACACAGCTGCCATTTATCACCTTGCGGAGTTCACCCATAAGTCATTTCATAAGCATACTTTCGTATCAGGTTACATTGTTTTTCAGCCCCAGACCATCACAACTCTCCCAGGGAACGTCCCCAACATCCCTTTTTAGATTACTTTATATATCACTCCACGAGATTTGCATGTATAACCCGACAACAAATTGCATCTTCGGCAAACAATGATTAACTACCAGTCCAATGCCCACACGACTCACCTGAATTGGCCACACAAACAATCAACAATCAATAAGTCCAGCATGATAACTGACGTCCACATCAATAAATTCAGCAAGATAACCGACGTCCCCACTGCCGAAGCGCTGATAAAACCTTATTTTGTGACAGTACACCACGACAGCGATGTTTCAAGGAAAATAGGCAGTATTGTCCACACACTGATAATGGTCCCTGAAGGCGTTTTGTATTATACTTCCAATATCTAAAATTCTTCTTCAGGAAATTCTCGAATGGTCTGTGTTGTGGTGGTAATCCATAAGAATCAAAGTACTCTGCGTTGTTGTGACTCACAAAGAGAGCAACCCAATGTTCTCCTTTCTGTGGTCTGGATCCTCAAACAACTATCTGATCGAAGGGCGTTCTCTAGCTGCAACGTGTTCATGTTGAATAATCGAAGATTACTTGTCTACTCTTATCCATTCTATGATGTTCTGAAATTCTGCATACACCAGTACGTTGATTGTGGTTGGTAATGGGTTTTCTTCAAGTCTCAAAGTTCCTCTCTTCATCAGATCGAAGTGTTGTCCATGTGATAGGTCTGGAGTCAGGTCAAATACGAATAAGGTGTATCCATTATGTACTCTTCTCGGCTGATGTGGTTTCCTTCATTCTCATACATTTGTCCAGTTCCTTGGAACAGTGTCGCATAACATCGGGCCACTTCTTGTTGTTTGAATCGAGGTTGTAATGGTTTGGCTGGAATCTGTTGGCCATCCACGTACAAAGCCAAGTAACTGATTTTGTAGTTCTTGAAATTATATGGATTCTTTGAAAAGTTTCCATTGAAAGCATCGTTGGCTACACATCCCACTATGATGCGTTTAGGTAGTTGGCCTAAAAATAATTTTTCTTGTGTAATGCTCAGATTTCCTTTTGGCACTGAAAACACCTTGGTTTCCCCACGATCGATAGGATATTTTGCAGTTGCTTTTGTTAGTGCTTTCTCGTGAGCCATTCTCACCAATGATTGGAGTCTCTCTCTGCGTACAAACATGGATACATCTAGAATTTTGATCTTGTATGTATCGGCATCGGTCATCAATGCGAAAGCATTTTTGGCTCTATTCATTTCAACATGAACATTAACTCCATTCGGCAAGTAACGAGTTTGGAAAAACATGTCCAAATGAAATCTCCCTGTCATGTCCACGATTTTACTTTTCTCTGTAAATTTCTTTCGAAGAAGAAATCCCTCATTATCATCTGTCAGATCTTCCATGTGTCCAGCCGTATCCTTGTACCATAATGCATTAGTCAGTTGTGACTTCTTGGCAGCTGGCCCATAACTCAACAATGTTTCTATGAAAGCTCTGTAGTGATAAGTGTTGTTGGAAGGAGATACCAGTTTTTCATTCAAGCTGATATCGATTTGATGAAATAAGGAATGCATCCATAAATTGACTGGGCCCACATTGGCATCAGGGACAAGTGATGCCTCACTGGAATCTACAGCCTTTGCTTTAACATACAAGTATGTCTGTATCAAATTCAAATAATCATCTCCTAAGCCTGCAGTGTGGAATTCTATTGGCCCACTGTTTCCTATGGTTGCCAAAGGCCTGTGTTCTACCCGTTGCCCATGTTCCAAACTATTCTGTGTTGGTGGTATGGAAAATAAGTCGAGTTCGCTTTTGACACACTCACAAGATTTTTCATTGATGAGAGACATCACACACCAAGAACGTCTTTGGTCTGTACACTTCTCCTTCGTTTTGTCGATTTGCCAGTTTTGCGTGGTGTAGGTCTTTTTATACTTTTCCTGTCGGGTGGTTTTGATCCACCAACCACTTCATTCCAAGCTCCCGCACGAACCTCTTTTACCCTTTTGATTGCTGCCTTTTGTAATATTTTTCCCTTCAATGACATCTGCGGCAAAGGCGGCTCCTTTTCTCAATAACTGTTTTCCCACAGTCCTGGCGTAGTTTTCAATAAAGGTAACACCATATACTTCAGTCCTCCCATTATACTTCCCAAACCATAACCTCTCTGTATTTCAGCTCCAGAAAAAAGCTGATAGACCCTTCGTGTAATATTCTTCGTATAATTTGGACTTACACCAGAAAGTCATGTTTATGTGAAATGAAGAGATCTACGATTTCTGAAATGAAGTGTCACTGTCACTTTCCCGAACTCGAAAGGTACTATGGCTCCTGTGTCGTCCCTTATATACACCCAGACGGTACTGAAATATTTTCGTTCCACTGGTACATAATACACATTCTCAAAAGTTTTAGAGATGATATTCCCATATTTTCCACGTACAGTTATGATACGAAGAAGTGGTATTCTTGTATCTCCCACGATTTGGTCACGAACCAAGTCACAGTAGTGACATAGTGTGAATAAACTCCTTGGTTGACATCAGCAGCTCTTGAAGAATTGTAAATTCCTGATTTAAAAACACACTCATTAAATTCCAAAATATTTTGAAGAGTAGGGCTCAATGTGACCACGACCCCATCACGTACCATGATACGTTCTTTACCAGTTACTTCATCCAATTCAAAATCTATCTTATCATGACGAGGCAAGTGTAATTCTTTAACACCATTGATAGCCCGCATCACATCAGTGGGACCTGAATAACGAAGTTCCTTGATAGTAAGTCGATAATTCTTTTTCAAAGACCAGAACACTGTAACGAAAGCTTCTTCCCCACGAATATTGAACCAAGTATTTGGATACTGAATCTCTACCAGAGCTGCTCCCCATTCCCCACGAGATTCACTGGTTGTGATAACTGAGTGGTGTACGTAGTCAGCGTGTTTTCAGGAAACACATTCATAGAACTATTACTTGGTAGAGTCAAATAAAACATTACTGTTTCTTAATGGTTGGATTAGGTAACAAATATCCTATGCTAATACTCAAGAGAGCAGCCCATAACTTGCTGTCTGTCTTCTCTAGAGTGAGATTAACGACACTGGTAATGATGATGATGTACAAAATGATTATTTGTGAAAAATAAGTGATCTCGCTCCTTGGAATTCTTTTGCCAAAACAGAGGCCAAGAACTGTTCGATCCTTCTTCCATTTTGAAGAAACCTCAGATGTTCACTTCCTTTTATGGGTGAGCTGACTCTGGTGGGTCCAAGAATTGAATGAAGCAGGGTATCCTAACCACTTTACGAACAATTCCCTTTTCCTACCACGACCACGTTTCTTGAGTGCGTGTTCGATTTTGTAAATAGTTTTATGTGAAACTCGCTGAAGCTCTTCAGTGTAGAATGACCCTTTTAATATTTCCCCACTCTCCTCTTGTAAGATGTATTTGACTGGATGACCTTTTTTGACAGATATCACCGTGAATAACTATTCTGTCAAAATGGGCAATTAACCTTTCTCAAAAGTGTTCTTAACTTTACTGATTCTCATTCTGTCTCCCACTTTGAATTTTGGTTGGTGACCAAGTCTTGGGAGATACAAGAATACCACTTCTTCGTATCGTACCTGTACGTGGGAAATATGGGAATACCATCTCTAAATCTTTTGAGAATGTGCATTATGTACCAGTGGAACGAAAAAATTTCAGTACTGTCCGGGTGTATATAAGGGACGACACAGGAGCCATAGTACCTTTCGAGTTCGGGAAAGTGACAGTGACACTTCATTTCAGAAATTGTAGATCTCATCATTTCACATAAACATGACTCACTGTTGTAAGTCCAAATTATATGAAGAATATTTCACGAAACAAGCTGGGAACGGTCTACCAGCTTTTTCTGGAGCTCAAATATGGAGAGGTTATGGTTTGGGAGGTATATTGGGAGGACTGAAGAATATGGTGTTACCTTTATTGAAAACTACAGTCAGGACCGTGGGAAAACAGTTATTGAGAAAAGGAGCGGCCTTTGCCGAAGATGTCACTGAAGGGAAAAATATTAAAAAGGCAGCAATCAAAAGAGGCAAAGAGGCTGATGCGGGAGCTTGGAATGAAGTGGTTGGTGGTTCAAAACCACCCGACAGGAAAAGTATAAAAAGGCCTGCGCCACGCAAAACTGGTAAATCGACAAAACGAAGGAGAACTGTACAGACCCAAGACATTCTTGGTGCGTGATGTCTCTCATCAATGACAAATCTTGGAGTGTGTCAACAGCGAACTCAACTTATTTTCCATACCACCAACACAGAATAGTGTGGAACATGGGCAATGGGTAGAACACAGGCCTTTGGTGACCATAGGAAACAGTGGGCCAATAGAATTCCACATTGCAGGCTTAGGAGAAGATTATTTGAATTTGGCACAGACATACTTGTATGTTAAAGCAAAGGTTGTAGATTCCAATGGGGCCTCAATTGTCCCCGATGCCAATGTGGGCCCAGTCAATTTATGGATGCATTCCTTATTTAATCAAGTCCGAACATACCCCGATCTTGCTGTAGGCCTTTGGGTCACATAGCAACCACGTGAAACCAAGATGGCGGCCTCCAGTATACAAAATGGACGACGGAAACACGTATCACCCTAACAACATGCGCAGCACATGTGCACTCACACCATGCATCACTATGGAAATGATGTCACAAGATGGCTGCTGACTCGGGTTATCATGACAATACAACATGGCGCCACCATGTCACATGACTATGACGTCACATGAGATCCAGCATGAGATCCATCCAACCGGTCACGTTTCATCGCTCTCCTACTACTTATAAAGATTCCATTGCGTGTCTAGAATAAAGTAGAAGTGATAAGAGATGTTTTAATAAATAAAGACGTTTGAGACAAATATATTGATAAATATCTCTGAGGTTGCCCAAATGACGTATGTTTCCCAAATGACAAGAAGTTGCTGAAATGTAGTTTACATTTATATATTTATACATATACACTTCGTCAAATATTTTATATAATTTATATTACGTAACAAACTATAAAATTATATTACGCTTCTTGCATCATAAAGCAGAACATATCTTTACTTGTTGCCACCCAAGGAAGATATTATAAACTAGTTTTTTGCATAATGTATATTTGAATACAAAGAGAAAAGTGAAACGCGGAACATATCTTTACTTGCTGCCACCCAAGGAAGATATGATACGATTCTTTTGCGCGTAATAGACTCGATACGGGGAACAACATGAAACAGGGAACACATCTTCACACGTTATACCAGTGAATGACTTCCTAATGTTTACAGTATGGCAAATACCATCCTAAAGTAGTTGTTAGTACACAGACTTACTTTATAACAGATAGATGTAATATAGCAAGAGTAATAAACAACTCAGGTTTATAGAAACGAATTTGGAAGTGTTGTATTATTCGTAAATATAAACAGAATACCATTTTAAATGTTTCAAAATGTTTAAGGGTAATGGAATATCTGATATAAGAAGGGCATTGGCAGTTTTCTTGCGAACAAAAATTTGAAATTATATGGAGTCCTTCTGTTTACAATGCGACAAATACCATCTGGCTGGTTGTTAGTCCATGATTGACAATTTGACTTCCCAATAGATGATACATGTATATAGCAAAAGTGACACACAACTCTGGTTTATAGATACGAATTAGGAAGTGCTGTATTATTCGCAGATATAAACAGAATATCATTTTATGTGTTTCAGAAACTTACGGCGCAACAGGATATCTGATATAACAACGGCATTCCATGGTTTAACTAACCTGCAGACTATGTAAGTACGTTGTATATATTGTAGAGTTTTCATTCCGAAAACTAAATCAACAGGCCGTGCATAGAGCTGCATTTGAGATAATGTGTTTTCAGTCTATCAAGCAATTTTTGTACTATTATGGAAGTATAGGAAAATTAATTTCGACAAATAGATTTCCGTTCTGGTATGCCCCTCCATTTGACCAGGCAACCGAACTGCAGGCATAATCGAAATCAGCTTTCAAAAAGAGAAAGAAATTAGTTCCGAGGCAATGTTCCAGCCTGTTCTGGGTATTTTTTATTAACCCTTTACCTAACCAGTTAACCGCATCCGCCCACGGAATATGCAAATTGAGCTTGTCGAGCTCGTTTAAATTAGGGTCACATGCTATGGTTTTGTTGACATTTTTTAAGAAATTTGAAAAAATGATATTTAAATAATATATTTTGATATCGTGTGCGTTGGGTGAAGTGTTGAAAGGTTATACTGCATACAGATGATTCACAGCACAGCAACTTCGATAACGAGGAATGAATATTCTTCAAGTAAATAAATGTTTTGTAATTCTTTCAACGGAAAGGATAAACATCGTGATGCTGTGTCCTTAATTTACGTTAGGTACATCTCAGTGAAGTTACAAGCATCGATGACGCATGGAATCTACCACAACGTGCCTTAAATGAAGTAAACAAACTGAATAATTGTCCTCACCAATACGGTTAAAAAATTCTGTCTTCACCCGATGGGACAAAAGTTTCGGACGCACCCAAACAACATGCTTCGTAATTACCGAACTTGATTTTAAATATGAGACAGTTAAACTTCCACACGGTGCACTGTTATTGTCAGTGGCGTCGTGTAGATGATGGATTGAGGGTGCGTTGGGAACATAAAGACGGCTCAGTATAATCAAACAACGTCTTCATTGTACGCCTTCGCTGATAGCATGTCTTGGTGATGTAGTCAGAATATTAATCATTCGACATTACATTTTATATACCCAAGCCTTCTTGGTAATTGATTTGATTTGTGGATGAAGAAAATATACCACACGTCTGACAAACAAAAGTTTTGGAATATCCTCGACTTTTACGTGATTATTGAAGACTGTTGTTCACCATAGATGAAGTGAACTGCCAGCACAACCAACTAATCCCTAGAAAATGGCCATAAAGAATGGATGTTTGCTTTGCTCCCCATTCTTAGTCGAGTTTTGACAAAGTCAAACTCGACTTATAGTTTGATGAAATGACAGGGGGCGGCAGGCGTAAACAATTGGTTTCCGGGCAATAACTTTAGTTCTATTTGATGCACCTTTACCAAATTTATACCAGAGGTTACCTTATAGGAAAGGAAGACACCTGTCGATTTCAGAGTCTCGCGCCCCAAGGACAAGGTCACTGTTACTATAAATAGAATATTTTTTGAGAAATTGGTTTCTGGGCAATAACTTTAGTTCTGTTTGACACACCTTTACCAAACTTATACCAGAGGTTACCCTACAGGAAGGGAAGGCACCTATTGATTTTAGAGTCTGGGACTCCAAGGTCAAGGTCATTGTTACTATAAATAAAATATTTTATGACAAATTGGTTTCCGGGCAATAACTTTAGTTCTATTTGACGCACCTTTACCAAACTTATACCAGAGGTAACCCTATAGGAAGGGAAGACACCTATTGATTTTGGAGTCTAGGACTCCAAGGTCAAGGTCACTGTTACTATAAATAGAATATTTTATGACAAATTGGTTTCTGGGCAATAACTTTAGTTCTATTTGATGCACCTTTACCAAACTTATACCAGAGGTTACCCTACAGGAAGGGAAGACACCTATTGATTTTGGAGTCTGGAACTCCAAGGTCAAGGTCACTGTTGCTATAAATGGAATATTTTATGACAAATTGGTTTCCGGGCAATAACTTTAGTTCTATTTAACGCACCTTTACCAAACTTATACCAGAGGTTACCCTATAGGCAGGGAAGACATCTATTGATTTCATAGTCTGGGACTCCAAGGTCAAGGTCACGGTTACTATAAATAGAATATTTTGTGCCCCAATGTAGGCAACCAGAATAAAGTGCCTTGCCCATGGACATAACGCAGGTTGTCCCGGACGGGGGTTGAACTCGGGACCTATAGCATAGAAGTCCAACTGAAGCCTACCACTGAGCCTTGCGCTCCCGTTATATTCTAGTAAACAGTACAATAGCGGTTGCTCAGGTCGCAAGGGATTTCAAATCCCGCATCGTCTCTGTGTTCCTTCATCATCAGCGGTCATAAACGCGATCTCGTCTCGATCACATCCTGTGGTTAGATATTTCATATTTACACCAGCAAGTAAGGTTGTCGGTTGTTAATCATTTCCGGAGTCCACTGTCTCTTTTTCTCATCATTCCACTATTGGAAAAAATCTTGTAGATTTGTAGCTTATACGCGATCCGAGACACAAATGAGGGTCGCTAATAAGGTGTGGTCTGTTAATCATTATTGGATGGGACATTACAACATTCATATTTTCCTCTGGCGGCATTGTACAAACTCTGTTCTGAAAACTTGAGTTATTTTTATTCAGATGTGTCTGATTTCACAGGTTTTGTGTGGATTGCAAGGTCACTGCAGTTCATAAACGACCCAGCAGAAATGATTACCGGAGAGTGTATTATCAATAAATCACCCACATAGTGAATATTCCACTCGAGCAATAATTGCAAATTTGTTCCAAAGCATAATAATCACAAGTAAAGTTCCAGCCAGTGGACCTCCGGGTTAAACCCAGAGGAGCATTGGCTGATACATTGCTTGTGTTTTTTGTCCATATGTCCAGAATTCGAAAGTGATACTTTGGGTGGTAACTCCACTCCTCGGGTGGTTTAGTTACAATCCACTCTCCACGTACTGTAGTATCATTTCTGGCAGCCTTTACTCAGCGATCACCTACGCAGCTGGATGGCTGTTACGTGTTTCTGGTGGGCCTTTAATAATTCACTATGCCCGACAAAACCATGCCACTACCCTTATTACCACTGTTGTCAGCATATCACATTAAAAGTAATAATTAAGGGCCTGATCATCTTTTCTGTGTACAATCCCTCTATGACACAATTGTGTAGCGGCGGGCACAGAATTCTGACCGGATCGTGACTTGCTGTGAAATGTAGAGTGAATAACGAACAAACAAACGAAAATATGATATGAAATTCAATGTTCCTTAGTTTTGCTTTTTCCCGAATATGTAAAATTCAACGGTGCTGTTGTCTGGAATGTGAACAGAGACTTGCGATCCTACAGGAGCCAATAGTATAAAACGTTTACAATTAATTACATTATCTTATTAATATAACTGACTAAATTAATGATTACCATATTGAAAGGTATGACAATTTGTGAACTGGCTAATTGCCACATCTTTGAAAATGATAATGGTTCATTTGAACCCATTTAAAGTCATAAGTAGAAAACACAATTTTAGAAAATACAATTGTAAAAGTTTTATAGTGTTAGCCCTGGCTGTGACACGATTATATATAAGTTCTGTGTTCGCTTTTATAATCACTCAGTTGTAAGAAGTCCTATTGCAGATTTGTTGTTTGTGACCCTACAATGCGTTGTAGTATCATCTTGAATCCTTATACTGTCATGTTCTCCCTTACCATATACGGAGTACCTATACTTAATTATTTATTTATTGGTGTTTAAGGTCACATACTTCTGCACAATGGCTAATCCTGACCGTGACAGTTTTACGGGTGGATGATGCCGAAGTACTCTGAGAGAGTTAACGAACATCGATGGAAAACTGTCAGCTCCTCAACATTCCAACTCTGTTCATGGTCCGTTCAGGCAGGGTTACAGCTGTTGAAATATGTGCACCATCGACGTTCAGTGCGCTATAGTGCACAGTGCCATCATGCCCCCATATAGGCAACTGGGATAAAGTGCCTTTCCCAAGGACACAACACAGGTCGTCGCGGACACGGAGTACCTATATAATTATATGTTTGAATGTGGAAAAAGGTGATTGCGGTTTGTTCATCTCTTATGACTATATCTTCTTTTTTGTGCACGTCTCTTAGTTAAACAAATTAATCAGATAATTGTGTTAATTTGCGCATACCCGTATAGTACAGTCACTGTGAACTGATCGCAATCCACGCGATGGCAATGATGTCAACGCATGCGTTTACCAGGTTGTAAAAATTAACATCAACACAATTTTAATTAATGAACCACTGGGTTTTACCCGGTGCTTCATTAATTAAATGTTTGATGATTATTCCTATAGTCAGTATTTGGAAACTGATATCATTGTATCCCTGGAAATATCGCCTACACGTGGAAAGTGACTAATCCACGGCGGTTGTACGGTACGTGTAGAACATCAAAATTAAGTGTGAGACAAAAGGCACCATAGGGAACATTAGTCTTAACATATTTAAAAAAAAAATAATTAAAATAATAATTTTTGATATAGTGTGCGTTGGGTAAAGGGTTTAACCCGATAAAATGTCCATTCTTCTCGGGGGTTTTACAAAATGTTTTCTTCGTCTGTGGTTTGGGGAGACGTGAGTAGTAAAAATCGTAAAATCTGTCCAATTTTTAATTAGATGTCACCTGCTTGTGAACACATGAGTCATGTTATTGAAGTAGACTATTGTTTTTGTATGGTTTGTTGTTGTTGTTGTTGTTTTTCTTCTTCTTCTTCTTCTTCTTCTCTTCTTCTTCTTCTTCTTCTTCTTCTTCTTCTTCTTCTGTTTCCTTTGCACTTCCTGGACCGCACAATAACTCGAAAACAAATTGTCCCATCTCGCTGATGTTTGGCATACTGATAGACAGTCACAAGTTCTCGGTCACCTATGTTTTCATATTCCTGGGGCTTTGGGGGAGGTGTCCATTGGGGTGTTTTGAAAGTGGGTCACGCCCATATATCAGACATGGTATGACCTATGGACCTGGGACCAACACCAAATGAGTTGACACTCGATGGAGATTCAAAATATGGGTCAAGGTAACTGAGATCACCCAGGGGCCATTGCGTGCATTTCTCAGAATTGCTGGAAATCACACTTTTCGACCTCCTAATGCATTCCTGAAGTTCATACGTACATTTGTTACACGAAAAAAGTAGGCGTGGCCAAAATTTTGAAAATGGTTCACACTCATCTCTCAAACATGGTGCAACATATGGATCTGGGGCCAACACCAAATGAGTTGAGAATCAGTGGAGGTTCAAAATATGTTTTAAGGTTACTGATGTCACCCAGGGGTCATTGAGTGCATCAGAATTGCTGAAAATCGCATTTTATGAGCCCTTAATGCATTCCAGAACTGTTCATACATCCACTTTTAGACGAAAAAGTGGGCATGCCCAAAAAAATGTTTGATATGTTGGACACGCTCATATCACGAGCATGGTATGTCATTGGAGGTCCAAAATATGGATCAAGATCACTGAGGTCACCCAGGGATCTTTAAGTGCATTTTTTCAGAATTGCTGAAAATCACATTTTTGAAACCCTAATGCATTGCCACAGTTAATATATATATTTTTATTTTCAAAACCTTTGGCGGGGGTGGGGGTGCAAATTTTGGGAGTCTCAAGCAGGATATGATATATGGACCTCGAACCAACACCAGCTGAGTCAAAACACTGGGGAAGTTAATAATTTGGGTTCAGTTCACTTGAATCATAAGGTTTCATTAAGTGCAGCTTTCAGAATTGTTTGAAATAACAATTTATGACCCCAATGGATTTTTGGAGTTCATACATGTATTTGTTCTCTCCAAAGCGAGGGCATAGTCAAAAATAGCCATTGCTGTGTTTTCTGTAGAACACATTTAATGCTATGCACAGAAGTTAATTCCGGTTTCTTGATAAATTTAATCTGAATGCTGAATGGAAATCTTTAAATGCTGTTTACACAAAAACCTATTCCTGATTTCTTGAAAGATATTACACTCCCGAAAATATGTGTTCACGTTGACAAAAGCCAATTTAGCCTGTTGCACAAAAATGTTGATTTGGCACCAAAATATTTTCATTGGCTAAACAGTTGGCATAAAAAACGTTCCAGCTATAAAGAACGAGATTGATAACAGAACAAACAAAAACATACCACACTCAAATCCAGTGATTTTGCCAAGAAAGAGTTCGTTAGAAATATTGTTTAGAATAACTTTCACCGTTCATTATCATTGAGTGGCCATGAGGCATTGCATTTCCTTCAATAAAACCTTGTTCGTTATCAACTTTACAAAGGGCGGGATTTAATTAGAAAAGTACTTTTTACGCTGTGAGAGAGTCGGGACGGTATGGAGTATTTATCTTATTAAATGCTGTCGTAAAAACTCTCGACCCTGTAAGCACAGTGGATTAACGGTGATTAGTCGATTAATCCACCGTTTTCAAAGTGTAACAACAGGTGTATGTACCGTCATCATTCCGCCCATTCATTAATGGAACCAGTGACATAGATATATCTTAGCTGACCACTCTTTTCGCGGACTGAGGATTTCATCATAATTTTCGAGTTGTGTCGGATTTATCCGTGATCAACAGTCAGTTCACTCATGATATAACTCCAGTTCAAAACTCTATCAATTTATTTGGGTTAGACAGGAAAGAAGCATCCCCCTTTGACATCAAAACCCTTTGACTGGCACTAAAATATTCAAAATGGTTAAACATATGACACCAGACAGTTTCGGTCCAGCGTGAACAATGGCGTCGATCATCTACACATATTCGGTTTTCCGGTTCATTGTTTCAGCTCTAGTTTCACATTGTATGCTCTATCCATAAATGAGTCGCCTGCACCCGACACACAGAAGTCTTCTATTTTCTGACAGGTATACAGAATTCTTTGTTTCAGAGCGTGCATTGGTTTCAATCGTGATGCAGTTGAATTGCGTTGTCAAAACTGCGAGGATACTTATGGAAAAAAACATGCTAGTGCATAACTAGGTGTCATAACTTGATTACATTAGCAAAGTTGTCAACGACAATGTTGATGCTTTGTGTGATATGCAATGTATAGTACAGTTACTGTGGTCTGGTTACAATCCGTGCGTGATGAAGCCTTTAACAGGTAATAACAATCATGATCAGAAAATGTTTTAACTAACGAAGCACCGGGTTGTACCCGTTGTTTCATTAATTATTTTTTTTACGCTTTTCCATATAATTAGTGTTTGGAATTTAACATTAATGCGACCGTGGAAATATTGCCTATCCGTCAAAAATGACGGGTTCCACGACAACCTTACTGTATAAGCCGATGCTATTGTTGGTTATCATGCATAATTTAATATGGCAAAGCCCCTGGGGCTCTCCTCAAATGATTTACCACATCTTAAGTGAGTTGGTAGAAGAGCATACCACGGTTTTCGCGCGACTAAAAATGTGAAATTATATCAGTAAATAGAGTCCTAATGTTTACAAAACGCCAAATATCATCCAGCAGTTATTGTTAGTCCATGAACGACAACTAACTTCCAATAGATGCTTTTCAGAAAGAGTGATACACAACTCAGGTTTATAGAGACGAATTAGGAAATGCTGTATTTTTCACAAATATAAACAGAATATCTTTTTAAACGTTTCAGAAACTTAGCGTATAACAGTATATCGGACATAACAATGGCATTTGATGGTTTAACTAACCTGCAGACTCTGTAAGTACGTTGTATATATTTCAGACCTTGCATTCCGAAAACTAAATTAACGGGCCCGTGCATATAGCTATGTCTCGATACCAACCGCAGTACCTTGAAGTGATTGGTCAATGCCTCGTTGATTTTATTTTATGTCGCCGGGCACGTGTATATGTCTACTGTCAGCGATTCTTAATGTCGACTGTCAAGGAAAGCGTCTCGTTGCCATGAGCAATGGTTCATCGCAATGTCTTTTTTCACTTGAAATCAACTGAGACAAATACATTTAACTGAAGTAAAATACACACTAAAGTACCGTTATTACGTACGAAAAGATTAGTTATGTAAACATGGGTAATTATTTATGAAACCGATTAGATTATAAGGTCTCTTTTCATTAATTTACTGTAACATAAACTGAAATGAATCGAGAGCATCTCGCCCTGTTGATTGCGTACGTAAACATTGAATAAAGATTTTTTTTCCAATTCAATTTTACTTGTGTAAGGATGGGACGTATACGTTATTCTGTTTGTTGACAGGTGGCATGGTTTCACGTTCCCTGCATGAAACATATATTCAATCTCGGCCGACGTCTCGGTTGAATATAAATTGCATGCAGGGAACGTGAGACCATGTCCCCTGTCAACAAACAGAATAACTTATAATGTTTGCGATAATGTGTTTTCAATCTATTGAGCCATTTCTGTGAACAAAAGTGTATAAAGCGATACAAAACAGATTGTAAAACAGAGATTTATTATGGAAGTCAAGGAAAATTAATTACTGCAAATAGATTTCCCTTCCAATATACTCCTTCATTCAACTCGGCAACTGAACTGCAGGCACAATCGAAATTACCTTTTAAAAAAAGAGAAAAAAAGGGAATGTTCCGGCCTGTTCGAAGTTTTTTTTTTTAATGACCCTATATCTAACGAATCGACAGCATCCGCACGCGTAATATGCAAATTCGGCGGTTTAAACATATTATTTAAAAAAAATAGTCAACAATACCATATCACGTGCCCCTCATTGAAACGTGCTTGTCAAGCTCGTTCAAGTGAGGGTCACATGGTATGGTTTTGTTGAAAGTTTTGTAGAAGTTTGAAAAAAAAACGAATTTAAGATAATATATTTTGATATCGTGTGCGTTGGGTGAAGAGTTAAAAGTTTACCTGCATATCGATGACGAGGAATGCGTATTCTTAAAGTACATATATGTTTTGTACATTAAGTTTCAACGGAAAGGATATACGTTGTGTCGTTTTGTACTTAATCTACGTTAGAGAACATCTCATCTAAGTTACAAGCATCGGCCAGGCATGGAATCCATCGCAACGTGCCCTAAATGACATAAACGAGGTGACTGATTTTCCACACCAATACGCTGTCAAAAAATGCTGTCTTCTGCTGAAGGGATAAAAGTTTTGGCGGAACTAAACAATATGCTTCTTAATTACCATCTCGATTTTAAATATGAGACAGTAAACTATTATTGTTACTGGCATTGTGAAGGTGATCGATTGTTGCGCCCACTTTTGTAATAATTGGCTCTTTTGTAAGAGGTCCCCACATTTGTAATACTTTTTTAGCCCTTTTGTAAGAGGTCCCACTTTTGTAATAGTTTTTTTTAGCCCTTTTGTAATATTTTCTTCTTCTGACTGGGAAACATCATTTTAATGAGTTTCGAAGTTTTTTTCACAAAATTTCATACCTGCGGGGATGGTTCGAGTTGGAAATAGCGAATTTTCATCAAAAAATCGAAATTGGCCAAAAATAGCGGAAAATTTCGATGTCTGTTTTTCCGTGTCAATGACTTGTTTTTGAACCAATTCGCGCTCCCCATTAGGAATTAGAACGCAAATCGGCCGTTTTCTCGATTTTTCGGCGATGTGAAATGTCCCACTTTTGTAAGAATTTTGTAGCTCTTTTGTAAGAGGTCCCCACATTTGTAATAGTTTTTTTAGCCCTTTTGTGAGAGGTCCCGACTTTTGTAATAGTTTTTTAGCCCTTTTGTAAGAGGTCACCACTTTTGTAATAGTTTTTTAGCCCTTTTGTAAGAGGTCACCACTTTTGTAATAGTTTTTTAGCCCTTTTGTAAGAGGTCACCACTTTTGTAATAGTTTTTTAGCCCTTTTGTAAGATGTCACGACTTTTGTAATAGTTTTTTAGCCCTTTTGTAAGAGGTCACCACTTTTGTAATAGTTTTTTTTTAGCCCTTTTGTAAGATGTCATGACTTTTGTAATAGTTTTTTAGCCCTTTTGTAAGAGGTCACCACTTTTGTAATCGTTTTTTAGCCCTTTTGTAAGAGGTCACCACTTTTGTAATAGTTTTTTAGCCCTTTTGTAAGAGGTCACCACTTTTGTAATAGTTTTTTTTTAGCCCTTTTGTAAGATGTCACCACTTTTGTAATAGTCTTTTTTAGCCCTTTTGTAAGATGTCACGACTTTTGTAAGTTTTTTAGCCCTTTTGTAAGAGGTCACCACTTTTGTAATAGTTTTTTTTAGCCCTTTTGTAAGATGTCACGACTTTTGTAATAGTTTTTTATCCCTTTTGTAAGAGGTCACCACTTTTGTAATCGTTCTTTAGCCCTTTTGTAAGATGTCACGACTTTTGTAAGTTTTTTAGCCCTTTTGTAAGAGGTCACCACTTTTGTAATAGTTTTTTAGCCCTTTTGTAAGAGGTCACCACTTTTGTAATAGTTTTTTTAGCCCTTTTGTAAGATGTCACGACTTTTGTAATAGTTTTTTAGCCCTTTTGTAAGAGGTCCCCACATTTGTAATAGTTTTTTTTTAGCCCTTTTGTAAGATGTCACGACTTTTGTAATAGTTTTTTAGCCCTTTTGTAAGAGATCACCACTTTTGTAATAGTTTTTAAGCCCTTTTGTAATAGTTTCTTCGGGAAACATCATTTTAATGAGTTTCGAAGTTTTTTTTTTCATAACATTATCACCGGAGTGTGTTCAGACCATGATAAACTTTTGAAACAAAAAGACAAATTTACTCTTATTAGATTGCATTCACAATCTACTATTCTCATTTTGTCCAATTTAATTTCAATTGTTTCAAACTTGGCATATTTTTTCATTCATCATGTGACAACAAGCCTCTCTCATAAAAGTTGTTAACAAGTTGCCTTTATTCATTGCTTCCTGCCATTGTTTATTTGAGGTCTATTCAGTAAGTTAATCAGGCATCTGATTAAGACGCCGTGAAAGCTTACTTTAATCTTAAAATCTTGTAAACCTGTTGTGACATGACTCATTTATTGTATTGTATATATAGCCTTGATCACAAGTAAGAATTCAGTTATAGTTTGGATTTCCAAACTTTACTCTGCTTCATTTTACTTGGAAATCCCACGAGCTGTTGCTGTAAAATTGTTCGGATATCCAACAAGTCCGGTTATTAAATGTTGATTGCTGTGAGATATTTGGAATACCAAATTCGCTATTAAATTATCATCTTTAATTTGTCTCCGAGTCATCAGTTGAACACCATTGTTGCACAGCAGATATCAACAGTCATTCCCCATGGTTATAACATTTCATACCTGACGGGAGGGTTCGAGTTGGAAATAGAGAATTTTCATCGAATAATCGAAATTGGCCAAAACTAGCGGAAAATTTTGATGTCTGTTCTTCTCCGTCTGCGCTCCCCATTAGGAATTAGAATGCAAATCGCCCGTTTTCTCGATTTTCGGCAATGTAAAATGTCCCACTTTTGTAAGAATTTTTTTAGCTCTTCTCTTTTGTAAGAGGTCCCCACTTTTGTAATAGTTTTTCAGCCCTTTTGTGATAAATTCTTCTTCTGACCAGGAAACATCATTTTAATGAGTTTCGAAGTTTTTTTCCATAACATTTGATGCCTGACCAGAGGGTTCGAGTTGGACATAGAGAATTTTCATCAGAAGGGATCATATTTAAAGCTCGATATTTCAATCCAAAATGGCAAATAATGGGGATCCAAATTGAAGGTAGCATTACCTCATTGTGAAAAACAAAAAATTTGTTTTGACAGGCCTGCAACCAGGTTCGGGCATCGGGGGGGGGGGGGGGGGGGGGGGGGGGGGGGGGGGGGGGGAGCACCTCCCCAACCTGAACATAATCCCATCATTTTTCAATCCAGAATCTTTTTATCCCCTCCCCCAAGTGACTAGAGTTTCGCTAATTTGGATACATCTTGCCAAGCACATGTTCGCCGGGTTTGATCATGGTTCGGCCCCAGCATGGAAAAATTTTAAAATTTGGCATTGAAAGGAGCAATTTTCTGTCTTCTGAAGGATCAATTCCCACTTCAACATACCCCAGAAAGTTTTATTTTTTCTGCTCAAATAACAAGATCCATTATTTGAATTTTTATTTCTGTTCACTAACTTTTGAATTGACCATCCTGAATCATTTCACCCCCCCCCCTCCCCTCATAGTGACTAAATTCCACTAATTTGGACACACCGTGGCAAGCACATATGCGCCGGCTCGACCATGGTTCGACCCGGCATGGGAAAAGTTGAACATTTTGCATCAAAAGTCGCAATCTCCTGTCTTCTGAAGGATCAATTCCTACTACAACATACCCCAAAAAGTTTTATTTTTTCTGCTCAAATAACAACCTATTGAATTACCATCCAGAATCATTTTACCCCCCCCCCCCACCCCCACCCCACAATAGTGACTAAATACCACTAATTTGGATACACCGTGCTAAGCACATGTGTGCCGGGTCCACACGGCATGAGAGAATTTTTTAATTTGGCATTAAAAGGAGCAATTTCCTGTCTTCTGAAGGATCAGTTCCTACTTCAACATACCACAAAATTTTGCTTTAAAAGGAGCAATTTCTTGTCTTCCAAAGGATCAATTCCTACTTCAACATACCCCCAAAAGTTTTATTTTTTCTGCACAAATAACAAGATTCATTATTTGATTTTTTTTATTTCTGTCCATTAACTTTTGAACGACCATCCAGAATCATTTACCCCCCCCCCCCCCCACACACCTCCTCCCCCACAATAGTCACTAAATTCCACTGATTTGGATACACCGTGCCAAGCACATGTGTGCCGGGTCGACCATGGTTCAACCCAGCATGGAAAAATTTTAAAATTATAAGGAGCAATTTCCTGTCTTCTGAAGGATCAATTCCTGCTTCAACATACCACAAAAAGTTTTTTTTTTTCTGCTCAAATAACAAGATTCATTATTTGCAATTTTTTATTTGTGTCCACTAACTTCTGAAGTACCATTCAGAATCATTTTATCTCCCCCCCCCCCCACCCCCCACTCTCTGCACATCCTCAAAGTGACTAAATTCCACTAATTTGGATACTCTTTTGTTGAATTTTGAGATAGAATTTTTTTTTTCACACTGAAAAATTTTCGGTCTGATTCGGACAAATTTTTGGACCAAAAACAGTAATTTTTTTTTTTGGGGGGGGGGGTGGGGGGGGTGGGGAGGGTTACGCGTTCTGTTGAATTTTGAGACGAAAAAAAAATTTTTTACACTTAAAATTTTCGGTGCGTTTCGGACAAATTTTTGACCAAAATCCGAAAAAACAAATTTTGGGGGGGTTTTTATGGGTTTTGTTGAATTTTGAGATAGAAATTTTTTTTCACACTGAAATTTTTCGGTGTGATTCTGACAAATTTTGGACCTAAAACCGTAATTTTTTGGGGGGGCAGGGGGGGTGGGGGACGGGGGAGGGTTACGTGTTTTGTTGAATTTTGAGACGAAAAAAATTTTTTTTTGCACTGAAAATTTTAGGTGCGTTTCGCACAAATTTTCGACCAAAATCTGAAAAAAAAAAATTGGTGGGGGGGGGGGGGGGGGGGGGGGGGGGGGGGGGGGGGGGTTATGGTTTTGTTGAATTTTGAGATAGAAATTTTTTTTTCACACTGAAAATTTCGGTCCGATTCGGACAAATTTTGGACCAAAAACCGTATTTTTTTTTTGTGGGGGGGGGGGGGGGGGGGGGGGGGGGGGGAAGGTGTTACGCGTTTTGTTGAATTTTGAGATGAAAAAAACATTTTTGCACTGAAAATTTTCGGTGTGTTTCGGACAATTTTTCGACGAAAAATCCTCCAAAAAAATGTGGGAGGTGTTTTTATGGGTTTTGTTGAATTTTGAGATTGATATTTTTTTTTCACACTGAAAATTTTCGGTCTGATTGGACATATTTTGGACCTAAAACCGTAATTTTTTTTTTGGGGGGGGGGGGGAGGGGTTACGCGTTTTGTTGAATTTTGAGACGAAAAAAAAAAATTTTTACACTGAAAATTTTTGGTGCGTTTCGCACAAATTTTCGTCCAAAATCCGAAAAAAAAAATTGGTGGGGGGGTGGGGGGGGGGGGGGGTGTTATGCGTTTTGTTGAATTTTGAGATAGAAATTTTTTTTTCACACTGAAAATTTTCGGTCCGATTCGGACAAATTTTGGACCTAAAAACCGTAATTTATTTATTTATTTTTTTTTTTTTGGGGGGGGGGGGGGTGGTGTGGGGGTGGGGGGGACGGTTACGCGTTTTGTTGAATTTGGAGACGAAAAAAAAATTTTTACACTGAAAATTTTCGGTACATTTTGCACAAATTTTGCACCAAACTCCGAAAAAAAAAAATGGGGGGGGGGGGGGGGGAGGGGTGGGGGGTTTATGCATTTTGTTGAATTTTGAGATAGTTATTTTTTCGGACAAATTTTGGATCTAAAACCGTAATTTTTTTTTTTTTTGGGGGGGTGGGGGGGGGGGAGGGTTACGCGTTTTGCTGAATTCTGAGGTGAAAAAAAAATGTTTACACTGAAAATCTTTCGCTCCGATTTAGACAAATTTTCGACCAAATCCGGAAATCTTTTTTCATGCGTTTTGGTTAATTTTTAGACAAAAAAATTTTACATCCATGTTTTTGGTTCAATTCAGAGATATTTTCGACCAAAATACAGAAAAGTATTTTTGTTTTTTTATGCGCTTTTGTCAATTTTAAGACGAAAAAAAAAAATTTACACTGAAAATTTGTGGTTCGGGTGGGAAAGAAAATTTGAAGGACTAAAATCCGGAGATGAGTTTTTTTGTTTCAAACCAATCATCATTGTCGTTCTGATGTCTCCGATTGAGTTCAGTTTGTACTCTATTGCTTTACTTCGGTAGTCGATGAAATGGAACACAAAATAATTTTGACCAATATTGTTGTTATTGCGCGAAAGACGTTTCTTTAGTTTTGTATGTGTTTTGGTGAGTAATACAGGGTGAAGCAAGAAGGTTTATGTCAAAGGTTTTCGTGAATTTTCGAGAATTCGAGAATTTCATTGATTTATTTTACGTTACCTTTTTTCCCGTATGTCTGCTGTTTTTGGTTGTTGATTATTGGAGTTGTAAATATGTTTGGTAAGTGCTCAGCTGGTTTCCTGATGGAGGTAAGTACAGTCCGTAGAGGGGTGCAAGAGGTCTAATGGTTAGGGACGTGTGGGGTAGGGCAGAGGCTTGTATGGGCTGCTTGAGGGTGCAAATGGTGGGGACAGATGCTTGCTTTCAGTGTAATATGAAGTATGGGTGTGGTCGTCCAAGGGAAAGGCATACAGTGTATCAGAATTGCAGCGATATCTCACAGTTGTTGGAGAAGTATGTTTTTGTTCGCGCGGAAACTGCTGAGCTAACGGGCAGGCCGTGGAAGGCTGGTATAGCTAGAGTAACCCCGATGAAAGTTACTCATGCTAGTTTGGTAGGAGGGGGGATGAAAAGTGGTTGAGGGTAGAAAGAGGAAAGCGAGGATGGGGGCCCCAGTAGGAAAATATGGAGGGTTGAGCCAAGTCAGGACTAGGTAGAGACAAGGGGTAGTAGTAGCCTAGTTGGCCCACTAGCGTAGGGCTAGTGGGCCAACTAGGCGGTGGTTTTAGAATGTTTAGAAAATAGATTCAGTGTGTTTGCTTATGATGTATCTGGGGAGAGGATGAGACAGAGTACAGGAGAGAGAGGTGCTTAAATTCAGGGTTGGGCGGGCGGGGCTAGACACACTCCCCCCCCCCCCCCAAAAAAAAAAAAAAAAAAAAAAAGATTTGAAAGAAATAAAATAAAAAAATCTTCCAATCACGGGTTTCCTCGGACAGAGGTTGGTGAAGAATTTATGAAATACCAAGTTGGGCAAATGATCTTGCTTGTCCGCTAAATATTCGCAAGCGCTTTGGAGTACTCAGTAGGGTAAAACTTCTTGCTTTCGCGAAAAAAAATACAGAGATTAAAAAATGCATTAAATGTCCCAGGCAATATATCGGTTGAATCCACACCCAGGGAGAGAGTAAGCAATAACAAATGATTTATTATGACCATGTTCTGTTCAAAGCACGGTCAGGCACCACTAACTAGGTAATGGTGTGTAGTTGTTGTTTGTTTAAAATACAGTATTTTATCGATTGAAACTAGTTTTGTAGCGTAGATGTCTTTTATAAAAGCAATTAGGTATGTTCCAAATAGTTGAACGATATGGCCAGGCGTTCAGGCACTGACATCCTACACCCCCCCACCCCCACACACACACACACACACACAGACAAAGGTAGTCATGATCCTGAGAGAGAGAGGTGAAAGAGAAAGAGTGCGACAGAGAGGGAGAGAAGTGTTTGCTAAGGGCTTACGAGTTAGATATTTAGAAAGGACGGTCAAATGTAAGAATAGTTCTGATGCCAATCGAAGGAAGCAAATTGCAGGTGATATAGGTTCTGAGGACAGAGGTAGGAAAGAGAATAAATAGACAAAATGGCATTCGCGTTCGAACGGTCATTCGCGTTCGAACGGTCATTTATTATCGCACGAGATCGATTTGGGTGGAAGGATAATATTGAACGAGAAGCCGAAGGCTTCAAGTTCAATATTATCCTTCTGCCGAAATCGATTGAGTGCGATAAATTTTGTTTTTGATCTTAAATTGACGACAACGCATAAAAAACCAAAAAAACCTCATTTCCGGATTTTGGGTCCTCCTAAATTTTCTTTCCCACCCGGATCCTAAATTTTCAGTGTAAATTTTTTGTTTCATCTTAAAATTGACTGAAGCGCATAAAAAAACAAAAATATTTTTCTGGATTTTGGTCGATTATTTCTGTCTGAATCGAACCGAAAATTTCCATATAAAATTTTTTTTTTTTCGTTTCAAAATTAACCAAAACGCCTAAAAAAGAAAAAGAATTTTCCGAATTTTGGTCGGAAATTTGTCCGAATCGGACTGAAAGTTTTCAGTGTAAACAAAATTTTTTTTTCGTCTCTAAATTGAACAAACCGCATAAAAAAACAAAAAAAGGATTTTACGGATTGATCGAAAATGTCAGAATCGGAACGAAAATTTTCAGTGAAAAAAAAATTTTTGTTTCATCTAAAAATTTAACAAAACGCATAAAAAACATCCAAAAAAAGGGAAGAATTTCTGACTTTTGGTTGAAAATTTGTCCGAATCCGACCGAAAATTTTCAGTGTAAAAAAAGAAAAAATTTTGTCTCAAAATTCAATAAAACGCATAAAAAACCGAAAAAACAAACACAATTTTTTCGGCCGCCATTTTGTATTGATGTAAAATCGAAACAAAATTTTTTCCATTTTTTCACTATGAGGTATTACTACCTTCAATTTGGATCCCCTTTAGTTGCCATTTTGGATTGAAATATCGAGATTTAAATATGATCACTTCTGATGAAAATTCTCTTTGTCCAACTCGAACCCTCTGGTGAGGTATCAACGTTAAGAAAAAAACTTTGAAACTCATTAAAATGATGTTTCCCGGTCAGAAGAAGAAACTATTGCAAAAGGGATAAAAAAAACTATTAGAAAAGTGGGGACCTCTTACAAAAGGGCTAAAAAACTATTACAAAAGTGGTGACCTCTTACAAAAGAGCTAAAAAACTATTACAAAAGAGCTAAAAAAAATTCTTACAAAAGTGGGACATTTTACATTGTTGAAAAATCGAGAAAACGGCCGATTTGCATTCTAATTCCTAATGGGGAGTGCGAATTGGTTCAAAAACAAGCCATTGATGCGGAAAAACAAGACATAGAAATTTCTGCTAGGTTTGGCTAATTTCGATTTTTTTGATGAAAATCTCTATTTCAAACTCGAACCCCTCCCATCAGGTATGAAATGTTATGAAGAAAACTTTGAAACTCATTAAAAATGATGTTTCCCGGTCAGAAGAAGAAACTATTACAAAAGGGCTAAAACTCTTACAAAAGTGGTGACCTCTTACAAAAGGGCTAAAAAACTATTACAAAAGTGGTGATCTCTTACAAAAGGGCTAAAAAAACTATTACAAAAGTGGTGACCTCTTACAAAAGGGCTAAAAAACTATTACAATAGTGGTGACCTATTACAAAAGGGCTAAAAAACTATTACAAAAGTGGGGACCTCTTACAAAAGGGCTAAAAAACTATTGCAAAAGTGGTGACCTCTTACAAAAGGGCTAAAAAACTATTACAAAAGTGGTGACCTCTTACAAAAGGGCTCAAGAACTATTACAAAAGTGGGGACCTCTTACAAAAGGTCTAAAAAACTATTACAAAAGTGGTGACCTCTTACAAAAAGACTAAACAAATATTACAAAAGTGCTGACCTCTTACAAAAGGGCTAAAAAAACTATTACAAAAGTAGGGACCTCTTTTATACAAAAAAATCCCATAACTTTACTGAATAGTTAAATTCTCCAATCCTTCTAGTACAGACTCGGAGAAATCTTTATTCTCATTCTTGCAAGGAACAGACTAATTGTAATTTGAGGATGCCTACATCTCAAAAGGGCTGCCATTTTAGCTCAACTTTGGCGAAGCCAAATTTGAGCTTATGCCATGGCCAGTTGTCCATCGTCCGTCTGATCGTGTGGCCGTCTAGCTATCTGTCCATCAACACGGCTTGGGCTAGAGGCCGTATTTATGAACCGATCTTTACGAAACTTTTTGGGTACTTTTGTTATGACCGTGGGACGAGAACAAGTGTTTTGGGGTCCGATCTGAAATTCAAGTTGGCCGCTGGCAGCCATTTTGTACAAAATTATGTGCAATAATATTTTTGCGCAGAATTTCTATATGAAAGCGCTGATTTGATTAATTTTTTGTATGAATGTTTAGTACCATGGGATACATCACATATAATGCAAGGTTTCTTCTCGTGCATTTATTATGCAAATTAGACTAACTTTGATGTATTTAGTGTTACTTTCAGCACTGTAAGTGCAAATGCCAATACGGCTTGGGCTAGAGGCCGTATTTATGAACCGATCTTTACTAAACTTCTTGGGTACCTTTGGTATCACCGTGGAACGAGAATGAGTGTTTTTGAGTCCGGCCCAAAATTCAAGATGGCCGATGGCAGCCATTTTGTACAAAATTAGGTGCAATCAGGTTTTTGCACAGAACTTCCATATTAAAACGCTGATTTGAATAATTTTTTGTGTGAATGTTTAGTATCATGGGTTACATCACATATAATACGGGTTTTTTTCCTCGTGCAAAAATTATGCAAATTAGATGAACTTTGATTTTTTCAGTGCTACTTACACACAGTAAGTACACATGTCAATGCGGCTCCGGCTAGAGTCTGTATTTATGAACCGATCTTCACAAAACGTCTTGAGTACCTTTGTTATCACCTTAGGATGAGAACGAGTGTTTCTGGGTGCGGTCCAAATTCAAGATGGCTGCCAGTGGCCATTTTGTACCCCGAAATTAGGTCTAATCAGCTTTTTGTACACAACTTCTGTATGGCTCAGGCTAGAGGCCATATTTATGAACCGATCTTTACGAAACTTCTTGGGTACCTTTGTTATCACCGTGGGATGAGAACGAGTGTTTTGGGGTGTGGTCTGAAATTCAAGATGGCCACCCGCAGCCATTTTGTAGCAAAATTAGTGCAATCAGTCTTTTGTACAGAACGTCTGTATGAAAGTTCTGATTTGAATAAATTTTTGTATGAATGTTTAGTAACATGGAATACATCACATAAAGTACGGGTTTTTTTGCTCGTGCAGAAATTATGCTAATTAGATGAACTTTAATTCATTCAGTGTTACTTTTACACTGTAAATGCACAGGTCAATACGGCTCGGGCTAGAGGCTGTATTTATCAACCGATCTTCACGAAACTTCTTGGGTACCTTTGTTATCACATTGGGACAAGAACGAGTGCTTCTGGGTGCGGTCCAAAATTCAAGATGGCTGCCAGTGGCCATTTTGTACCGAAATTAGGTCCAATCAGTTTTTTGTCACAACTTCTATACAGCTCGTATTTCTGAACTGATCTTCACAAAACTTCTTGGGTACCTTTTTTTTCACCTTGGGACAGGAAGGAGTGAGTTTTGGGGTGTCTTTGTTATCACTGTGCTATGAGAACAAATATTTTGGGGTTCAGTCAGGCCCACTCTGGGACTCAAAGATTTCTTTTTTAGTTTAGCATCTGACTGTCACCCATCTTTACAATACTTTGCCTATACATTTGTTACAGGCTACGGTCTGTATTTATGTACAGTCTGTTACAATACTTTATATGTACGTTTGTTATCAGGTCATTACCTAGATGTTTGTCATTGCTGTGTCACGTACTATTCATGTACATGTCTTAACAAGTTGAGCTACAGTGCCATTGACACTTTCATTCTTGTGTTTGTTTACGTTTTATGCAGTTCACCAAGGGTCAGATCCACACAGATCAGAAGAACAAATATGGAGTCATGAGAGAGTGCATTAATGAAAAATGAAGAATGCCCAATGTGGCATTTTGAGTCTGCTGTGACCATATCCCACCCCTACCTACAATTCTGTGCCATTTTGCATGAGATCTGTGTCAAATTCGTAAAAGTCGATGGGATTGATACACCAAAAAAGGGAAAACTGTCAAACTTCCTCGTTTGGTATTATATGTGTCCATTTCTCGGGTTGCACGAGGAACGACAGCTGCCAAGAGTGTTATTTGAATGCTCGTGTGTGGCTAAAACAACAGAAAATTACCTGCCCTGCGTTCATAATACTTTCATCAATCGGCTGCACGTTGGTGATGAAATGATAAATTTGCTTTCTCCGAGTATCGAATGTGAACTTTTTAATTTACAACTCAGACTTTTGAATTACCGATCTATCCTTGTTAATCCTGACTGTTACTTATGCGGCAATGGCAATTTCTTTGTCATCAACAGCAAACAAAATTTTTTTTTTGTTGAAAAGGTGGATATATTCGGGTTTTGTATATTTTTGTCATTATTTTGATGTATAATATGTCATTATTCACCACTTTAAGGGGTCGTCCAACGTACCTTTGGGCATTTTTTTTGTAAATTTTCACAATGCCCTAAATACGAATTGAAGCGGTGAATAACGACATATTATATACCAAAATAATGACAAAAGTATACAAAACCCGAATTTATCCACTTTTGGAAATTAAAAATAAAAATTTTGTAATAGGTAAATCTTAGTTCGATTAAGACGATAGCAAACCGATCATATCGTTGTCACTTCGTTTATGACTCGTTCAGAACTCGATAAGAAGTGGACCGTAACTCGACCAATCAGATAGTGACTGGACCGCAACTCGTATAACCAGATGCCAACTCGATCATAACTCGTCCAATCAGATCGCGACTCGATGCTTACTCAACGCCCACTCGACCAAGTTTTTTTTACGACGCGTGCGACTCAATCTATATATCTCGATTTCGATCTATATATAATGTTAATTTTCCGAGGATCATCATTATATTTCGACTTGAAAACGGATTGAGTTAAGATCGAGTAAGATCGAGTAGATCGACTTGCTGTTGAGTTGGTCAATGCCCCAAACCTCAATAGATGTTGACTCGATCAAGTAGATCTCAACTCGATTTTACCTCGATCTATTTGATTCTTACTCGATCTCAATACGTTCTCAACACGTTCTGACTTCAATCAGTTGACCGATCTGAGCAAACTCGATCATATCACTGCAACCCAAAATGAAAGAGATGGCTGGGCTCAATATTCTCGATGATATAGACATTAACTCGACCATGGCGATCAGAACACGTTCTAACACGAACTGAAACTCGATCTCAGTCGAAGTATAATCGAATTGAGATCTACCTGTGGTGTGATAGCAGTATAATGTGCAACTCACGACACATTAATAGGAAAATATTCAACTGACAATGTGATAAATGCGAATACAGTCCGTAGTAGTGCTGTTGAATTCTAAAACTACAATGTGTTGCAAGTGCCAGCTCTGGTGAGTTGGTAGAAGAGCGTACCGTGGTTTTGCGCGAGTGAAAATGTGAAATTATACCAGTAAATGGAGTCCTAATGTTTACAATACGCCAAATACCCTCTGGCAGTTGCTGTTAGTCCATGAACGACAACTTACTTCTTACTTACAACTCGGGTTTGCAGATATGAAATATGAAGTGCTGTCTTACTCGCAAATATAAACAGAATATCATTTTAAATGTTTCAGAGACTTGAGTGGGAACGAGATATCTGATATAACAAAGGCATTGGGTAATTTAACTAACCTGCAGACGATGTAAGTACGATGTTTTGTTTTTTTTTAGCTGCGTTTTTGAGATAATGTGTTTCCTGTCTATCAAACAATTTCTGTACAAAAAAGTCTATAAACCGATAGAAAAAACAGATTGTAAAACAGTGATGTATTATGGAGGTAGAGAAAAATTGATTTCGGTAAGTAGATTTCCGTCCCGATATGCCTCTCCATTCAACCCGGCAACCGAACTGCAGGCACAATAGAAATCAACTTTCAAAAAAAAAGATTTATAAAAATAAGCACCAAGGCAATGTTTCGGAAATCTGAAAATAAATGTTAGTAGCAAGGGATGCATGAATCGATGCTCATTGGCTCCACAACCCAGAGGTACGCTGTACCACTGAGGTGTGGAGCTTCAGTGAATTTCTTTTTTTGAAAATTAAATTTTTAATAATTTTAATTGCTATGACGTCATACCCCTACCCCATCCAAAGTTCGATAAATTTAATTTCAATTGCTATTACGCCATACTCTTGCCCCCTCTTAAGTTCAAACAAATGCTATGGCGCAATACTTTCAACGCTACAGAAACAATTGCTATGACGTGGTAACCATGGACCCCTCTCTTTTAAATTCATTGGTATAATGTAGTACCCCCCCTTCTCCCCCTCTTTCAAATTTAATTGCATTGACATAGTCCACCTAGAAATGAATTACGTATGAGCATTTAAATGAAATTTTAAAGCATTTAAATGGCGTAACAAGTTGGTCTTCAATAAATTTTGTTAAATCATTTATCAAATGGATAATTGATTTTAAATGGCGTAACATTTGTAAATATCATTTATAAATATTTATGACGTACGTTAATTTAAATGAAATTTTGAAACATTTAAATGACGTAACAAGCTGTTGGTCTTCAATAATTTTCGTTAAGGAATCTATCAAATGAACAATTAATTCGGTTCCCAATTTGGAAAGCATACTTCCTTTTACGGCTTGGAATGATGATGTCAGCATTGAATCTCGTAGTGGTTTGATGTTTAAAGCTGACAAATTTTCATTCCTGCAAGAAGTTATTTGATAGCTCAACACATGGATTCAGTGATTTACCAGTCTGTAAGTTGCTGTATTGATTCTGCAGATGTGTTCACAATGGATGTCTCAAATTATATGGAAAAAACATTGAAATCGGTTATAGCTGACACAAAAATTGTTCCACACCGAAGCACCCATTGTCACTGAATTTGCTGAAAATAATCAATAAATAGCCAATAAATAGGCATCAGCATTTCGTCAGGTGTACTACGATTTCAGGCAAATTAATGGCAGTTTTGTAATTCAAAAGTCTAAATCTGTATCGAAAGATTTCAGCTTGTGTTCTGATAACAATAATCAGAAAACAAGTTACGTTCTGAAAATTGATGCCAATTGTGTGTATGGTCGTCGAAAGAAAGAGCATAAAATGTAATGTGTGAGCTACAACGCACCTTTGAGTTCATTTTGCTTGCTCTAACACCACAAAACAGTTGCGTTGTCACGAGTACAATCATAATGACACCTAGATTTTAACCACTTCTTTCTTTAACCACGTCAACACACACTTCTTTCTTTCAATACTTGGCATTCTTAATTTTACGACATTCTGCAACATGTTACTTTCTTATCTTGGTTTTTTGTCTCAAAAACAAAAAGAAAAACACTTACGTTGTATGTACATTTAATTGCCAACAACTGAGTTTAGGATGTCACTGCTTTCGGCCCTCGTGTGCCGTTAGTTGAAGTAATCTCTTCATGTGAGCACCTGTATAAACTTTAGTGTCGGGGATCAGAAGGTTACAGCTTGCGGTCATTGCCCAATTTGATACTCTAAGGACTATTCTTCTGAATTTGCTAAACATGGTTTAGGTTAATTATCATTATCGGACAAGAGAGAGTACGTATGTGTACATACATAGCGTTTTACTATTGATAATATTGCAATGAAACAACCCACGTAGATGAGCATATTTGCTATCCTCTCTCAACGGAATTCTATACACAGAACTTATTCTAGCAAATTCCATTTAAATTTTACATGTTATTGTGAACCATTACTCGTCATGTTAGAACTAGAAATTATAGTTTAGTTTCACAAAATGGGGAGGTGTGTAGTGAGAAGACTGCTGGAGGCTGGTATTTCTGGAGGTAAAACACTTCCAGAGGTTTGATTATGTCACGTGATATGCTCTTGTTTGAGATTAACTGTATTCTTGTCATTCATTAAAGTTACTTCGTATCGACTAGACATGTCATTTTAGATTCCTAATCATTGATAATTCTATAATCTGAATGTTGTGTTTCTGTCTCTTTGATGGATGACTGGTAAATTATCTTCCAAATTTACAAGAGAGCTTTACTTTTTCTTCATTCATTGCAGGTTAACAACTCTACAGAAGGCAGAATTTAATTAGAAAATATTTCATACATCGCGAATGAATAGCGATGGTATTGTGGTATATTTTCCACAGCAGTAAGATGTACCTGTTATATGTTGAAGAAGAATTCAGCTGCGAAGCTGAATATCTGGGGTTTATAACTTTGTCTTGTCTTCTCTTGTACGGGTACTCTTCTTTTCTGACAAAGTGATCTGGTGCACCAGTCCATATGGGGGCTGAAAGGATAGGTTTGATTTCCCGGTGCAGAACCGGTAATATCAGATAAAATATACCATATCCCCCCCCCCCCCCCCCCCCCTCACCCCCCCCCCCCCCCCCCCCACCCCCACAGTTTTATAGGGCCCTATTCAATTTAATATATAGAGGATGTGGACTGAGTGTTTTTCTCATATAATATTTATGAAACGAGTCTAAGAATATTCCGTTTGGGCAACCCTCCGGCGAGCCCAAACGGAAAATTCGGACGCGTTTCATAAATATTATATGACAAAGCCACTCATGTCATATTCTATTTATCATATGACACACACACGCACGCACAATATAGCCACTTATTATGATTTTTTAACCCTCACCTAACTTGAGTTGCAGACGGCATTTGGAAAAAACATCCTCGTATAACTAAAATTTTTCATTTTTTTTGCTTCCAAAACATAGGTTATGAACTCTCATTGGAACGAGCGCGACATGCTAGTTCCAATGAGGTATCATAACCTATGTTTTGGAAGCAAAAAGTGAAAATATCAAAAAAAATGAATGGCGTTTTTCTTGTATTGCACGAAACGGTTTTTGCCGTTACGTTAGGTCAAAGATTAATACAATATAACCACTCAAAATAGGACAGATAACGTAAATTCTCTCTGCTGAAATTATGCAAATATGACCCAGTTGTATTTTGTTTAGCCAATCAAATTGTCCAGTTTTGAAATTGACCAATGAAAGCTCCCAACTCTAATTATGCAAATTATGAAAATGTGGCCCAGTTGTATTTTGTTCAGCCAATCAAATAGTCTAGTTTTGAAATTGACCAATGAAATTGACGGAAGCCTTTATTTATCACTGATTAATATGAAAACAAAATATCAAATGTTTTAAAGTGAACAAAACGGTCGAGTCATATGATAAATCTATATATAAGGGCGTACTTTTATGTTACAGGAATGGATAATTCCCACCCCTATCTAACTGATTACACCAAATGGGAATACTACATTTAGTATTTCTTTCATCAACTACCCCAACCCAAACTGCATTTTGTTATGGACAGCCCAATTTAATACATGGGTTGGGGTGGAGAACCCAAAATGGGATACCGAATAATACCCGGGGGAGGCCGACTTTACTTTAATTTTAATAATACTAGGGATAGTTTTCAAATGGCCATACACGTATATGATGATAATGATAATAGGAAGGAATATCTTTCTCCACTTTCTAAACTAAATATACTGAGTACCTTATCTCAGATTTTAACAAAATTGAGCGAGGTACCTCCTCTCTAAACTCATGGAATGGTTCTTTGGGGAATGAATTTTCACCTGAACCATACATAGTAGGGAGAGGGCATCTCCCTTGGAGGGATTGATACCAATTGCTCCCCTGTCAGCACCCCTATAATAATGGAATCTTCCCAATAATGCTCGGCTTGGAAGTGTTCAATAAACACTGCCAAACCAGACACCTTTGGACTGATACCATTTTAGTTTTTAATGCTTAGAGTTACCGACAAGGTGCCAGGGTATCAGGCATTTCTATTACAGAGAAAGGGAATTTCCGTAAAAATTGTAAGGGCTTGGAACTCACAGGGGAGGGAACCCATAGAGTCGCTCGGTATTCTCCTTACTCAACATGAGCAGTTGTCCTAGGGGCACCCCCTCCTGTTGACAATAAGCCTTACAATTACATGGAGCTACCTAGAGAAGTACAGGCAGTCGAACTCAACCATTAGTCTGCCCAACGGACTGTGCTGGACTCCACCTCATTGCATCTCGGAGAAGGAGTAACATTGAGGGTTTATGCTGAAGTGGGTATTGGGGAAAAGCCCAAGCCAACGCCCGACTGTCTCCCCATCCGCACTAAAGCAGTGCAAGTGTATGCACTGCCCCCGGCTCACATTTTTCTGGAGGATCTGGAAGGCCTTGCGATGGACATTGCTGCCCATTGCATCTTTTGACAACCCCCTCAGATGCAGGACAAGGGGCCTATGGGTGTGAGCCATCCGGACAAGTCTCGCAAACACCTGATCCTGGATAGACCAGGTCCCCTCAGGTTCTGTGCGATCAAATCCGATTTCTCCCAGGGCACTCCCACCGCCTCTCCCAACTCCATGGGAGAGTAGTCGTTTACATGGCGGGGATGGAGCCCGATAGCATTCTTTACTATTGGGTCTCTCCCTTGAAGCTGGGAGTTGGTGGGGTACGTAGGAGGGGTGCAATAGACCGCTACACCTCCACTTACCGCAATGGGTACCCCCACTGGCCTATCCGCCTCCAGTCGAAAGATTTCATTGAATGGGAGCAGGGTGCTCACAGAGACTTCTGAGTTCTATCGGCATGACATTGGGCGTCCCATAAATATGGGCCCGTAGGGGTTGATTCGTCTCCCCAGCTCCCCTTAGCAGCCGGAATAGGATCCACTTCCGCAGGCCTAACCTGGAAACCGGCGAGTTGGCAAAGGGTGACCACTTCCTTACAAGGCAACGAATCAAACCCAAGAGGAGGTGGTTAAACCACAGACCTCTGTAGACTTCCACCCCCCCACCCCCCTCAACCGAGCAGGTTACTGAAGAGACTGATGTGGCTGCAGTAGTGGGAACTGCCCCAGATGTTCCCTTCTTAGTTTCAACTTTGGCTAACAGCCACATCAGCACTCTCCAGTGCAACAAGCCTGCTGGGGTGACCAGACACTAGAGCTGTGTCGAGTGGTGTGTGAGAGAGGCAAAACGCTGGTGGCTCTCAGCGGATCGCATGCGATCCACAAAAGCATGGGAAACAGTCAATGGAAATTTGTTGAGTTCAATGAACTCCCCATTGACCTGCTCCAACAGAACCACCAAGGGCATCCCCAGGGGAGCAGCTATTTCCTTCAGAGTCTAATAAACCTGCTCCGGAGAGAATTGGTTATCTCCCTTAGGCAAGATTCCCACATTGCGAGGGGCAGATGCTGCTTCACGCAATGTTTTCTCAGCTGCCTGGTGCTACCTCGACAGCTGGGGATGGGACAAATCGAGTCCAAGCCACCACGCTGTTTTGGTGGCTTGTCCAGGGCTTGAGGGTTTAAATCAGGGGGGATGGGCGCTTGGAACTTCCCCGCTGGTGAGGTCAGGTTTACAGGCAACAGGGAGGGGACTTTCCTAGTCTGAGGCGTGGCCGGTAGTCTTCCGTAGTACGGGAAGACTTGGAGCTGCTAGTTTGGGGCCTAGCGCCTTTGCTTGGACCCTCCCTAGAGGTTGAAGGAGTCCACGTCGTACGAGGCCACCTCTGGCAGCCGAAGGTTGACTCCCTCTTTTAGAGGCACTTACAATCTTCGGCCGGGCTCCCGAAGAAGAAGGAGCAGCTGCAGAACGAGTGCTTCTCCCAGAGTCTTTGGGTTTGGCTCCCACGCTATGGGAGCCGAAAGACACTACATCTTGTCCCCCACGAAGCGGACCCTTTGCAAATTTGGGTCCGTCTTCAACCTGAAGTCCCTTGATGTAGCAAACGGCAAAGGCACTTTCTCCCCCTCTTTCCAGGACCTTTTGAGGCTATCTTCAGAACTAGACATTCTGGAGAAAATAATAAAAATCCAAGGACAGGTTGAATTAAAATGAACTTTCAACCTGGCCTTATTACTGTTACTTTTTTTCCGAGCAATCTTACAATAAGGGCAGGCAAATTTGACAATGGATTTGGCTTCCAGACTATCAACGTTCACACATTTTTCATGAAACCAATCCAAACAATAATCACACTGAATCATGAAGGAACCATCATTGGGTTTTCAGCATAAATAATACAACAGGACTGGATAGCCCCTACTTTGTGACAAAAATTTATGACGTTCCACCCAAGGAGGAAGAACTCGATCTCGACACAGTTTAATTCTGTCATGATTCACTGTAACTGACTTATTGAGAAACTGAACCCGAACAAATATGATGAAATACACTGACCGACAACACCAGCCCGTTCCAAATAGGATTCATTTTTTTTAGCTAGCCCAATTTTACCTCTAGAAGCAAGGATATACACGATGCCTTCTTCCTTGAACATCTGAACTTTCATCTTGGCATCATATTGCTTTTTTATTACTTTTTGTTGGGTTTTCAGTTTATTCCGGCCAGTTCGTGTGCTGCCCTCATTGAGTTCTCCAATTCAATAACATATTCTGATTCAGATTGAATAGGTTCTTTTGTACAAGGCCCACATACTAAATCTGGTGGCTGGAAAACCTCCCTCCCCAACATCAATTTGTTAGGGTATACCCTGTATGGCAGTTAACTGCAGAATGTAGACCTCCTGCTAGTTGGGGTATATAAAGGTCCCATGAGGATTGTTTTTCCCCATATAGCACCTAACAGCAGCCATCAGGGTTCGGTTAACCCTTTCAAGTTGTCCATTGGAGGAAGGCCGGTACGCAGTCGTACGGGCCTTATGTATTTGTAATAATTCACAAAATGACTGGAAGAGATGGCTTTCAAAATTAGATCCCTGTCTGTATAAATTTCAAGAGGTCACCCTAACCTTGAAAAGACTTCATTGACGCAGCATTGGCTGTATCCTCTGCAGATTGTGATACCAGAGGAATACATTCACCCACTTGGTAAACTGGTCTACAATGACCAAAGTATATTCATTTCCTCTTGGGGGTTTGCCAATGGGCCCAGAAAGTCGAAATATACTCTTTTCATTGGGCCACCTGAATGGTAACATACCATTTGATGTTTAGCATGGCGTGAAGTTTTTTTCTGTCTATTACATTTTGGACAGGACTTTACAAAAGACTCAACGTCGGAAGCCAAACTCGCCCAATTGTAACTTGATTTGACTCGTTCTTTTGTTCGAGTAACACCCTGATGTCTCACAGCCGGCAGATCATGGTTAATTGTCATCATTTCATTTCTAAGAGAAAAGGGCACCACTAACTCTTTTTCATTATTTTATTTTTCCTGATTTTATACAAAAGAGAGCCGGCCCTTCATGAAATACTTCTCTTTATTTTCCCAGAATAATTTGGCATCAGGGCTAGCTAGAACGAGCTCATCTTGAGAAGGTGCGACTCGCCTTTGTCAAGCCACTTCAGCAGAATTTGTAAAGAGGATACTTTCTGCTATTCCACCAGTAACTTTTCCAATTCCTGTCCCCGGGGATTGGGACAAGGACACATCAGGAGTAGGTTGTGAAGAATCTGTCATAGGTCTATTCACAGATGTAGGGAAAAGATTTCCCTTCCACTTAAATATGAAGATTAATACTACTTTCATCCTCCGTTTCCAATTTCGCCTCCCAGTCTAACAATCCAAAATGGGATTGGGTAAACAAGGAGGTAAGTGATCTGTCTGGGTCCTCCTCTGCCATCTCAGATGTTGAAATACTTTCAAAAGCCGATTTCAACAAACAATTGAATTCAGTGGTAATTTCCTCTACCTTGGGTAGGTTCAAATCTGTCTTATGAGGTAATGGGACTGTATCGTTCACTTCCTCAAAGAATTTACTCCAATTCTTATATATTCTTGTGCAGTACTTGCACCCCTCGCAAGGAAGCTTATTCAAAGGCACCTCAGCCTTAAATTGGCCACATTTATCTTCCACTGGTTCTCTTGAGAGGGCATCCGCATTCGTGTGCAACGCCCCTCGCCATTTGTTGAATTTTGAAATTATACTGACTTACCTCCTCAATCCAACGGGTAATTTGGCCCTCAGGCTTTTTGAAACTAAGACACCAAGTCAGACGACTGTGATCAGTTCTAATTATAAAATGTCTACCAAGTAACCAGTGCTTGTATTGACAAGTGAATCTGACGACTGCCAAAAGCTCCTTGCGAGTTGCACAGTACCTTTGTTGTTCAGGGCTGAGACCTAAGCTTCCATAAGCTATCACCTTTTCTTGACCATCATGTATTTGAATCAATTCGGCCCCAATGGCTAAATTCGACCCATCAGTGTCTAATATGAAAGGATCTGTTTTATTAGCAAAAGTAAGAATTGGAGGAGATTTGAGGACAATCTTTATTTGGTCAAAGGCTTCTAGCTCCTCTTTTCCCTACCAAAAAGCACTTTTACCTGTTCTAGCATACGGGTGGTGGGGGGGGGGGGGGGGGGGGGGGCGCTATTATTGCAGCAAATGATTTTATAAAGCCACTATGATAATTTGCTAAGCCTAAAAATATTTCTACATCTTTGGTACATTTTGGAACTGGCCAATCACTGATAATTTGTGAAGTTGAATTATCTATTTCCATACCAATTGAGGTGACAATTCGGCCCCAACATTCCATTTTTTGTTGGAAAAGAATACATTTTTAGGTTGCAATTTCAATTGGTACTGATGTAGGCGCTCAAGCACATTTTCAAGATTTTCAAAATGGTTCTGCACATCAGTTCCTAGAACACAAATGTCACCAAGAAAGGCTGGGGCTATCTCCCAATTTAAACCTCTTAGTACTAAATTCATTACCCTAGAAAAACAACTCGGGGCTCCCCACAATCCAAAA
The DNA here is from genome assembly GCA_031216915.1 of Pictodentalium vernedei. Lineage (NCBI taxonomy): Eukaryota > Metazoa > Mollusca > Scaphopoda > Dentaliida > Dentaliidae > Pictodentalium > Pictodentalium vernedei. The sequence continues at coordinate 88,197,463 of CM062297.1, read as the reverse complement.
CTCATTTTCAAAAATTCATATTGCCAATATTTGGTAATGAAAGCTGTTTTATGTCCATAAGCCTGATTTCCGTCAAAACGGCTAAAAAATTTATTTCCTACTAAAGTTTCTAAACAGTCTATGAGAGGTAATGGGTAAGTATCTTTCTCTGTTACAAATTAACCTTTCTAAAATCGAGGCACCATTGTACCGTGCCACTTCGATTTCTGATTAAAACGGGGAGTAGTATGTCTCGCACGTTTGGGGCCTCATTGGCAGGACCTCGGTGCAGGACCTCGGAAGTGACGTCATGTCACGTGACTTAGTGGCGCTATGTTGTGTTGTCATGGTAACCCGCGTGAGTGGCCATGTTGTGACGTCATCTCCATAGTGATACGTGGTGTGAGTGCGCATGCGCAGTGCGTGTTGTTAGGGTGATACGTGTTTCCGTCGTCCATTTTGTATACAGGAGGCCGCCATCTTGGTTTCTATGATAGCACGTGATTGCTATGTTACCTAAGGCCTACAGTAGGACAGGGGTATATTTGGAGGGTATGTTCGATTGAATCAGAGTATTTTCTGGAACGACTTCCCTGGATGATTACCACAAACAACCCGACAATCCCCCCCCAAATCACCAAAATCTATCCCAATTCACCGAAATTGACTTTATTTCGCCAATTTATCGGCTTAGCACGTAGTGCTATAGTACTAAGGGGTACAAGGGGTGCATTCGATTGAACAGGAGTAATGTTCTGGATTAGAATTCTCCCAGAATCCCTTTTTGGATCCCTATCCCATGACGTTTTTCCCATTAAAAGACAGGTTCCTTTGGTAATTACCCAGAATTCTCTGCTTCTATCTATATATGCAATAGTTTTCCTCTATCTGTTCATGTTCCTTTGTTCTAGAGTATACTCCAGTAGCGTAGAAGAGCCTATTAGTTGGAACAGTTTTGCTTATTATTACTATATTTAGCTATTTCTGGTCTATTCTTGTTAGTTCTGACCCTATTCCAAGTACTCTTGTTGTTTCATTTATCTAGATTATAACTAACCAATCAGATTGCTTGATGTCCCATAATCTGTATGCAGGGTTATCTCCCTTGTGTATAACAAAAGCAGCCCCAAAACCAATAAGCTATCGAGCAGTTACTGATAAGTCATTGCTCGAACGACTCGAAGCTCATCGAGCAAATGAGCCGTAGAGCAATTGCTCGATCGAGTGACTCGGCATATTGCTCGAACGACTCGAATCCCATATTTGACATTCTTTCACTTTGTTATGTTCACTTCGATCTTGGTTCTGTTGGATCTTCGTTCTGTTGTACCTTTGCTGTTTTGTAATGGTTGGTTGCCTCTGTTCAGGTTCTTGTAATAATAATTGGGTGTTATTAATCCCTTTCCATACCCTCGAGTGTCGATATTAAAACACGGATTCCAACTTTTACGGACTCTGCTAGGAATCTCAATTACGGAATGCCTTATATGTATACTGGAGACATCTGATTCAACCTTGATCAATGTTATAGTCGAGACTGAGATAGGTATAGCTAGGAAGTAATGGATGAGATATGGGGCAGAATAACAGAAGTACACAGATGAAAGGTTTCTACAACAGGTATCCTCCAACAATACCAGGTCAAAGGTATCCTCAATTTAGTATCCTCAAAAGGTATCCTCAACTGATACGTAGCCATGTCATAGGTATCCTCAAATACTGAAATGAGTCGAAGAGTCGTTCGAGGAGTCACTCGAACGAGCAATTGCTCGTTGGCTCATTTGCTCGATGGAATTCGAGTCGTTCGAGCAATAACTTTTCAGTAACTGCTCGATGGCTTATAGGGGATATTTGGGATAGGTTTGTCTTGTGGTGCAGGTAATAGTATCCTCAGATAAGTATCCTCTAAAAGGTATCCTCAAAAGGTATCCTCAAATAATACAATACCTGGGCCATAGGTATCCTCATATACTGAAATGAGTCTAAGAGTCGTTCGAGGAGTCACTCGAACGAGCAATTACTCGATAGCTCATTTGCTCGATGAGCTTCGAGTTGTTCGAGCAATTGCTCGTGGAGCAATTGCTCTTAGGCTCATTTGCTCGATGAGCTTCGAGTCATTCGAGCAATGACTTTTCAGTAACTGCTTGATGGCTTATAAGGGATATTTGGGATAGGTATGCCTTGTGATATAGGTAATAGTATCCTCAGATAAGTATCCTCTAAAAGGTATCCTCGATAGGTATCCTCAAATAATACAATACCTGGGCCCTAGGTATCCTCAAATACTGAAATGAGTCGTCGAGTCGTTCGAGGAGTCACTCGATCAAGCAATTGCTCGTTGGCTCATTTGCTCGATGGGATTCGAGTCGTTCGAGCAATATGCCGAGTCACTCGATCGAGCAATTGCTCCAAGGCTCATTTGCTCGATGAGCTTTGAGTCGTTCGAGCAATGACTTATCAGTAAGTGCTCGATAGCTTATTGGTTTTGGGGCTGCTTTTGTTATACACAAGGGAGATAACCCTGCATACAGATTATGGGACATCAAGCAATCTGATTGGTTAGTTATAATCTAGATAAATGAAACAACAAGAGTACTTGGAATAGGGTCAGAACTAACAAGAATAGACCAGAAATAGCTAAATATAGTAATAATAAGCAAAACTGTTCCAACTAATAGGCTCTTCTACACTACTGGAGTATACTCTAGAACAAAGGAACATGAACAGATAGAGGAAAACTATTGCATATATAGATAGAAGCAGAAAATTCTGGGTAATTACCAAAGGAACCTGTCTTTTAATGGGAAAAACATCATGGGATAGGGATCCAAAAAGGGATTCTGGGAGAATTCTAATCCAGAACATTACTCCTGTTCAATCGAATGCACCCCTTAGTACTATAGCACTACGTGCTAAGCCGATAAATTGGCGAAATAAAGTCAATTTCGGTGAATTGGGATAGATTTTGGTGATTTGGGGGGATTGTCGGGTTGTTTGTGGTAATCATCCAGGGAAGTCGTTCCAGAAAATACTCTGATTCAATCGAACATACCCTCCGAACATACCCCTGTCCTACTTAGGGCCCTGCGAAGCTTCGAGTATTCGATTCGATGTCGACATCGGTTTGGTATTCGTATATCGATCTCGAATAGTTTGCCGATTCGTTAGTCAAACGAAGCAACGAGGAAAATGAATCAGTGTTTGACAATGTACACTTTGAGTTTTTAGAACGGGAAATTAAACGTTCGTTTTGTGACTTTTGTAAATTGGAGCTGTTTTAACTTGTAGCCTGTTCACGCCCCATCTATACAACCGAAATATCCAGCTATGGGCCTAAGCCTCGCTCCCAGTCCCAGAATCTTCTAACACAATAATGGGGGCATGTCGCCTGGAGCGCTTCCATTATTATGTTAGAAAACTGTGGGAGGAAAATCTCTTTAGTTTCTTTGCATTGTTCGGCATTGGTACTTGGAAGTTGGAATGAAGTAAAAGCAATTTGTGTGAATAAGCACCTCGTCAATATTAGAGTTAGATAATGCAGAAACTAACACAGTTTAACGCCTTCGCTGCTTTTGATGTATACTGAGTTATTGAGTTGAGAACGGACCGAAATCTACAAGACCCGAATCCTGATAATACAAAAACAACCAAACATTACAGTAATGAGGTTCCTATAAGATGTACATGTATTTAGCCAGGCTAACGAACCTGAAGTTAGCGGCTGTAGCCGACTTCAACCCATGGGAATTAATGTGCCACTTGTATTGCATTTGTGCTTTTAATTCTCATGTTTCAATTTAGTGGTTTTTCTCAAATGTTTCTGGGCAGTAACACCTTAATTTCTGTCCATATTTATGTCTTGAATTTATTGTTGGGTCAAGTGAACATCTGAATGGCCATTCAACGAGAAAGAAAATTAAAACAACGCCAAGTTGTCAAGTTATGTCAACTCTCTCTTCCCGCAGTGCTTTCCGGACATTTCTGCACAAGATAATGCCAGTTATAGTTATTTCTCGAGTTTATCCCGATTCGATTCGAGATTCGATTCGATGTCGACATCAGTCCCGATTCGATTCGAGATTCGATTCGAACATAAATTTCCCGATTCGCAGGGCCCTAGTCCTACTGTAGGCCTTAGGTAACATAGCAATCACGTGCTACCATAGAAACCAAGATGGCGGCCTCCTGTATACAAAATGGACGACGGAAACACGTATCACCCAAACAACACGCGCTGCGCATGCGCACTCACACCACGTATCACTATGGAGATGACGTCACAACATGGCCGCTCACACGGGTTACCATGACAACACAACATGGTGCCACTAAGTCACGTGACATGACGTCACTTCCGAGGTCCTGCACCGAGGTCCTGCCAATGAGGCCCCAAACGTGCGAGACATACTACTACGGGGGCAGAAGTGCACTCAGAAAGTGACAGCTGAATAACCCCTGCTTTTAGCATTTCATCTAACAGTTTTGTTCTTCCCCTTCAAAACAGGCTGGGGTTCTTCTCATCCGGCATTCAATTGGTTTTGCATCCTCATTTTTAATATGTTCAAGGGCTGTAACATTTGTTAAATCATAATCATGTTTGCGAACACCTCTTGATATTTAATCAATAAATGTTTTAACTGAATTTGTTCTACTTCATTTAATAGAGATTTTTATCTATCAAAGAATTCTTCGAGGTTTTCAGGCAATTCTGTTACACTATTTTGGTCTTCCATAGTGTTAGAAACTTGACATGTTTCTATTGTTTCGGGCAACATGCCAGTTAGGGACACCTCAAATGCTTCACCTATCCAGTAACCTTTTTTTTCAAATGTAATTCATGATCATGTATATTTACTACATGTACTGTAATTATCGGGTCAGCATTTCCTGAATGAAATGTCAAGGCATCAAAAAATAGGAGTCCGGAGTTGGCTCAATTATTACTCAGGAAGATATCCATGTAATTTGCATTTAATTTGTTTTACTGAGTTTGGAGAAATCATTACTTTATTTGCTAAGGTAACTCTGTTGCTTTTGGAATACCGGAAGATATTAAATTCAGCATATTTTTTTCATTATCAAAATACATGATTCCCTGTTGCAAATCTAAACGGGCATGGTATTCCCGTAGGAAATCTTAACCCAAGAATCATTGGAGTATTGATTGAGGCAGCATACAATGTTCTAATATACTTAAATTTCCCCATTTTCATTGATAATGGGCCAATTATCTTTCCAGGAATAGTTTCTAAATCTCTGCCAGCAGACTTCATCTGTATCTCTTTATTTACAGGGGGTGATTAAAGCATCTAATTTCACATCTTCCCAGGTGATGGGAACTGTGAAGGATAATCTATCCGTCAACTGATTTATAATGATTGAATCTTGAAATGTCCCAGAGTCAGATGGGATATCTTAGGAAGATTCTGTTACAATTGGATCAGGAGATGCAATTTCTTTGTTTTGGCCTGAATAGTTGGGTCGAGCCCAGGCCTGTGTATCCGACCCGCTGTTGTTTAAATTTTCTGCTTCTTCACTGAATGTCACTGAAGCATGGGCCTTATTGGGGGTGTCTATTGAATCAGTTTTTACATTTTCACCCTTTGTAGCTGGTCGATGTTTAGTATTTCCAGTTGGACACGCCTGGGCCAAATGTGCAAAAGATCCACATTGGAAACAGGTTCGGCGTCGCGACGAAGGAGAGCGATGTTGATAACGGCTATATCCTGTACCGCGATCCGAACTTTGAAACAATTTAAGTGACAATTTAGCAACTGATTCAGCCAAATTTGTTAACTGAATCTTGCATAGCTATCATTCCATCAGTCATTGGTTTAGTAAAACTGCCAAAATCTGTTACCAGTTTTTTTTCATTTCCTTGTTACTATAATCAGAAGTGTTCTGATTATTAGGCTGATTGGTTTTTCTAGCAAAATGAACATTGGCATAACTATCTGATGTGTTTTTCTCAAATTGAGGATGGACGGCCTCTTTTCGGGATAGTGTATCCCGTGGCTCTTGTCCATATACTGAAATTAATGTAGTTGATACCAATTAATTTTATTAATGGCATCTTCTATAGTGTTTGGTTTCTGATTAGCAGAAAAGATTCCTGCATCTTTATCAAAACATCGATGACAAAATTTCATTATGGCCTGGTTAAACTAGTTCTTCAGGTAAATGGCCATATACTTTTACGTTAAGGGTTAATACCTGATTGGCCCACTCTTTCAAAGACATTTCCGATACTTGACAGGCTTGCTCCAATTGAATTTGTGCTGTTTCGGAAAGTTTGTACATCCCAAAGCATTTTCCCAGTTTATGCATGAGATCCCAAAAATTCATTGTGGGGTCTTGTCAACTTATCATTATATTCACTAACTTTCCCCATCAAACACCAACAAAGGTTGTTTTAACGATCTCTTTTTGACCAGCCTTGCATTTCTGCAAATTTTGTAAATTTTAATCTGAAAGATTGCCAATCAGTATTTCCATAATATTCTAGACCTTTGGACAATTTTGGAACTCTTTGAATAGCATTTTGTCTTGGTTGGCGTTGATAGGAGCCACAAGCGGGCCGTAGGCCCGCAAAAGGTTCCACATACCCAGTCAGATAAATGTGTTCCAGAACAGAATTCTCTATAGCCGTCAACGTGATGTTTGAAGTGGACAGTAAATTTCAGTGAAAAAAACACGTAACGTCCGGTGTCGAATTGCCCATGCAATTGCAATTGGCCTGTCCCCCTTTGGGAATCAAATGTATTTTGTTGCAATCTAATTCGCCTCAAAGCTTTGCGTGATACATTGGCCTACATATCTAAACTTCAGGGGTAACCAGGCCTTCTCATCCGAGAACCGCGACAAATCAGCGGCCGGCCAAAGTGTTATTATTATTACCCGAGTTCTGTCCTTCTGGAGGTTTGTCAATATGCTCAGCTGATGATCTCGTCATTTCAGATCGAATACTCAGTCCTGATTTCGTTGCAGTTTGCCTGCCAGTGATAACCTCAATCGAAAAAAAACGTACATATAACCGATAAAAAAACTGATAATTGTTGTTATATTGGTGCGATTGTATACAGACATGCATTGATACGTATCTCGTGAAATATCAAGACGAACAGAAACTCTGTTTTTGAATTATCCGAATGTTAAGGTGTTGTAAAAGTAAGGAAAAGTTTGCTTGAAAAAAGGGAAAACGGACGTTTCGTCCGCAAGCCGAGCCGTCCGCTTGTCAAGGAAAATATTGTCTGCACATTTTCTACATTTCGAACAAGACACCCACCCTCTACTAATGCGTGACATTTTCCCAGATTAAGCCCAATATTCTCACATATAAAGCCTCCTGATGTTGTATTTATGTTAAGAGTGTGATGTTCAGCATCATCTTTAAGGTTTGAAACACAAATAATGTCATGTATTGGCTGATATATTGATATGTTTTTAAAAAATTCAAAAAAATGCACAAGTTGGAAATGCACATTTTTGGTGCACTCAAGAGACCCACCCATACCCACATCACATCTTACAAATTTTTGGTGCCCCCAGGCCCCCCACCCCCCTCCCTGGGAAAAATTGCAAAATTATAAGATTATGTTATAGAACTTAATATAACAAGTTTTGACACATTTCTTGATATAATTATAACATTTTTGATGCGTTTCTTAATATTATTAATTCCTGTAATACATTTGCAAATAATTTTGTGATTATTCATTGTAAAGCGCCGGTGATGCTCTTCCAAGAATAATTGCATAATTATTAGATTATGTTGCTGAATTTAATAAAACAAATTTTGATGCGTTTCTTAATATAATTAATTCTTATAATGCATTTGCTGATAATTTTGCTATTATTCATTGTAAAGCGACGGTGCGCCTCGATGAATAATTGCAAAATTATAAGATTATGTTGCAGAACTTTATATAACAGATTTTGTTGCATTTCTTAACTGGTAGAGTGCTGCAAGCCCATATTTGGGCTTTACTCTGAAGTGCCGGTACCACAATATAAAGGCTACATATTCTGTAGATGTGCTTCACATTATCTTTGAAGTAATATCATTTTATCTATTAGGATTTGCCTTGTTACAATTTATGGGAGAGTGCCTATGGGCACTCTCCCATAGGTTGTAACAAGGCAGAGACGCACAAAGAAATTTTAAGGACCATAATTAATTTAGCACTCTACCAGTTAATATAATTAATTCTTATAATACTTCTGCTAATAATTTTGCAATTATTCACTGTAAGGTGCCGGTGGAGCTCTTCAATGAAAAATTGCAAAATTATAAGATTATGTTGTGGAACATAATATAACATACATATACTTTAAGAACTTTTACTGTAATAATATAATTATTATAGGTAAACCATTGAATAAACAGTAATTAAAATTTATTAGATGGTTTGATTAGTTTATTTTGTTCTGACATTTCTGTTTTCAGAATTTCGTACACGTATATGAAATTTAATGCAAGGAGGTACATTAAGATATATTACAATAGGTAATATACAATAAAGTATACAATAAACTTATTATATAAATAAATAAAAAATGATTCAAAATACAATACTTGAATACTTTCCCCCAGCGAACGAGTTTCGGACGTGTTGGGTAAAATTGTAGAGGACGACTTGGGTAAAATTGCAGCGGACGATTTGGTTAGCAGACGAAATGGGTGTAATTCGAAAAAGTGATACTGACAGGTTGCTTTCAGTCCCGTTAGAAACCAAAACAAAGTAATAATGTGTTACTTTTTGGTGCCATCTGTATTTCTGAACAGTGCTTTGTAGTTTCAAACACTAAAAAATGGAAAATAATAACCCTTTTGGATATTTACCGCCATTGAAAATGGCATGTCATCTTTTTTCGGGAACTGGGGGAATCTTCGGCGTGAGGAGAACTAGGCCCAGGGAAGAATCATCCAAAAGAAAAGCAGTACACATCTGTTAGGATATTTTAGATACGCTACGATATTCGTTTTAACTCCTGAAAATAATTCTTAAAAAAAATATTAATAGATTGTTCGATATTTATTGAAAAAATATTAATATAAGGTATATCGTCGAGCAATTGCCTCTGCAGTAAATTCACATTTGATGTGTTCTGTTATAATTAACGTCTCTCATCTGTTAGAATAGTATCCAATCACTTAGGCTCCAAGTCACTTCGTCCTCTGATCACTTCGACCTCAAAGTCATTTCTGCCCTAGTCGTTTCGGTCCCTTGGTCATTTCGGCACCATTTTAAGTGTAGAGATCTACATGTATAAAGATCAGTGCATAGTTCATGTTTAGAAATAATGGGTAATTACCTTTATTAAGTAATGTTCAGTTTTTTGTATTTACACAGTGTACAGAAAAGTTAAACATGACATTAAAAATTATCCATGTGTTCAATTTTACATACATTTAAGATGCTATCCATATAAGTAAGATAAATTATTTTACTTTGAAATTTTGCAAAGTATATGCAGTCATTCATTCATATTGTTATGCACAATTCCTAGTCACCTTCCAGTTTGAGGTTCACAGGGTTTCTTTTTCTTTTCTTTTTTTCTGAAACAACCAACAAACTGCGATTTCGATACTACCATAAATATGTCCACATTTTCTAAAACACAGAGCAGAATCCTTGTAGTTATGTGCAATTCCTAGTCCCCATCCAGTTCGATGTCCACGGGGGTCTGACTCCAGTACCCCACTTCCAAGGCATACACTCAAAACCAAATAACATTACTGACCCTTGCTTCCAGCTCTCGTAGATTCATAAGCAAATAAAATTATTCAGGTTGCAAAGGATTTCAAATCCCACATAGTCCATGTGCACCTTCGACGTGCTGAAACTTTTCTTTTATTTATTCATTATGAAAGAAAATCTACTAGACATATATCATATGAATACCTGAATATCTAATTGAGATATAAATGTTTAAAAAAAATTGAATAGAAAAATGTTAAAATTCAAACAATATTTGAAAATATTTATAGCGGCCGAAATGACCTGGTATATTGGGGCTGAATTGACCAGAGGCCGTAATGACTGGGGCCGAAATGACTTGGGGCCAAAGTGACTGGAATTCGTGAGAATTGCATCCAAACTGTCCTCCAACAATTTGACCCAAACTGGATACTAATCTAACCCAAACCATCCTTTGGCAATTTGCCCCAAACTGTTCTCCAGATTAGGGGCACATGATTCTTATTGATTTATTTATTGGGGTTTAATGACACTTCGATAGCCAGGGTCACTTCATGTCGGACAGTTTTACAGGTGGGAAAAGCCAGAGGGAACCACCAAGCAATTACAAACATCTAATGTACAAACAGCACACAAGCTGGGTTAGCATTGGTTGAAGACAAGTGTACCATTGACATGCAGTATGCCTTGGTACGCAATGGCACTACATGGGCAATGGGAATGAAGTGTATTGCCCAAGGAAACAAAGTGGTTGCTGCAGGTGGGATTTGATAGAGGACCCTTTGGCTTGCAGCCTACACCTCTAACTACTGAGCCCTTTAACCTTCAAAACTGTATAGTACCAGCTAAAACATGTTGTAGAATGACCACATGAAAATTTCACAAGTACATAGTTTCATTATTAGTTTGTGATATTTGTTTTTGCTGTACAGTGGAACCCTGTTAGTTGAAGAGCCACTTTGCCAATAAAATTATTCAATTAGCAGGAGTATTGAATTAACAGGGATTGTGTCACTTTCCTGTATTCCAGAGATAAACTTAGCATTTATTCTATTATATTTTGTTTGACAGAGCTCCATGAGCTCTGTCAAACAAGATATAATAGATTAAATGCCTGTTTTGAATGTACTGAGGCCAAATTGGTGTATAACCAAAGGAAAACTGGGAAGAGTCAGGGTAATTTCTCAAGATGTTACAAGATTTTTTATTCAATTAACAGGAGATTACTCTATAACCTATATTCAATTACCAGGTCAAATTTGTACTGGAGGCATGGTAAATGGTTTTGTGTTGGGAAATTATATTCTGTTAACAGGGATAAACAATTAAGATATATCCAGTTAAGTGGGCATCACTGTATAACTACCCCCCCCCCCCCCCCCCCCCCTCCCCCACCCCCCAATCAAAACCATCATTCAAAGGTCTTGGATTCAGCAAATTTGATTTCTTTATTTATTGGGGTTTAACAACAATTTTTACAGCCAGGGCCACCCAACAGTTTTACTGGGGGAGGAACCCAGAGCACCCGGAGAGAACCACCGAGCAACAATGACAAGCTACTGTCAGGCTTCTCAACATTGTACCTCCAAGCAAGCAGGGTTAGCATTGGTTAAAGACAAGTGCATCATCAATGTGCAATACGCCTTATTTCAGTTGCCGCAATTGGGATTCGAGCTGAGAACCTCTCAGCTTGTTTTGGGAAGGTTTTTTTTGTTCCAGCTTCATTAAGGTTTGTTTCATATCGCACTTGTAATTTTGTCATAATTAGTAATCATAAATCCTTAAAAAAAAAACAATAGAAAAAATGCATAGAATATTTAAAAAAAAATTTTCTGTGAGGATCTGACCTCAGAGGTGATGACATTCGACCACGACTGAGACCAAATATTCTCAGAAAAAGTATGAGGGCTGAATCTTCCTGTGACTGAACCTTCATGAACCCCTTTTTCAAACTAAATTGCCCATTACTTAAAAAGCACCATAACTAAGGCAAAAACAATACTATGAAATTTCCAAGTCTGAAATTCTATAAATTCCAAATAAATTTACACAAATTATATAGCAAAATGAAGGATGTGGTGTATAGAACCCCAAAAGTATGTGTGCACCTCACGCACTGACACACAATCGCCATCAGACTTAAGCTGTTCCCGAAAGTGTGCTATCGGTACCATATTTGTACCATAACTGGTAATAATAAAATAATATTTCATAAGAACAACAAACACAGAAATTCAAAATGCAGCCTCAAGGCAGCATGTTGGTGAATGCCAACGCTGTCCCATTGTCCTTGAAAGGAGGAGTCCTTTACAAATAGGTTTTTGTTTTGTGATACTCTGGATACTCCCCATTTTTAGCTCAACTTTGACATAGTCATATTTAAGTCATAGCCCATTGTCCATCTGTTTGGGAAGAACAATTCAATACGACTCTGGCTAGAGGCTGTATTTATGAACCGATCTTTACGAAACTTCTTGGGTATCTTTGTTATCACTGTGGTACGAGAACGAGTGTTTTTGGGTGTGGTCCACAATTTAAGATGGCCTCCAGCAGCCATTTTGTACAGAAATTAGTGCAATCAGTTTTTTTCTACAGAACTTCTGTATGAAAGTTCTGATTTGAATAAATTTTGGTATAAATGTTTAGTAACATGGAGTACATCACATATAATACAGGTTGTTTTCTCGTGCTGAAATTATGCAAATTAGATGAACTTTTAATTTATTCAGTGCTACTTACATGTATACCCAGTAAATGCACATGTCAATACGGCTCGGGCTAGGCTGTATTTACGAACTGATCTTCATGAAACTTCTTGGGTACCTTTGTTATCACCTTGGGATGAGCATGAGTGTTTTGGGGTGCGGTCCAAAATTCAAGATGGCTACCAGTGGCCATTTTGTATCGAAATTAGGTACAATAAGTTTTTTTGTACAGAACTTCTATACATCTTGGGCTAGAGGCTGTATTTATGAACCAATCTTTCCGAAATTTCTTGGGTACCTTTGTTATCACCATGGGGTGAGAATGAGTGTTATTGGGGGGAGTCCAAATTCTAGATGGTCGCCGGCAGCTATTTTGTACTGAAATTACTGCAATCAGTTTTTTGTACAGAACTTCTGTATGAAAGTTCTGATTTGAATAAATTTGTGTATGATTGTTTAGTAACATGGAAAACAGCACATGAAATACAGGTTTTTTTCTTGTACAGAAATTATGCAAATTAAATGAACTTTGATTTATTCAGTGCTACTTATACACAGTAAGTACACATGTCAATACGGCTCGGGCTAGGGGCTGTATTTATGAACCGATCTTCACCAAGCTTCTTGGGTATCTTTGTTATCACCTAGGGACGAGAACGAGTGTTTTTGGGTGTGATCCAAAGTTCAAGATGGCTGCCAGTGGCCATTTTGTACCAAAATTGGGTCCAATCAGTTTTTTGTACACAACTTCTATATGGCTCAAGCTAGAGGCCGTATTTATGAACCGATCTTTACGAAACGTCTTGGGTACCTTCGTTATCACCGTGGGATGAGAGCGAGTGTTTTTAGGTGCAGTTCGAAATTCAAGATGGCCACTAGCATCCATTTTGTACCCAAATTAGTGCAATCAATTTTTTGTATAGAACTTCTGTATGAAAGTTCTGATTTGAATAAATTTTTGTATGAATGTTTAGTAACATGGAATACATCACAAAAAATACTGTATAATACAGGTTTTTTTCTCTTGCAGAAATTATGCAAATTAGATGACCTTTGATTTATTCAGTGCTACTTATACACTGTAAGTGCACATGTCAATACGCTAAGGCTGGAGGCTGCATTTATGAACCGATCTTCATGAAACTTCTTGGGTACCTTTGTTATCACCTTGGGATTAGAACGAGTGTTTTTGGGTGCAGCCCGATATTAAAGATGGCTGCCGGCTTTCACACTGTTGCTTACTGAGGTGAAGTCACTTTACCATTACAAAGCTAGCTACTAAATACCAAAGGGAAGATTTTTCAGCGCACTCTTATTACTTCAGCACCCATAATTCTCAAATATGGCATTAAAACCAATCACATACTAGAACTGCTTAAATCTATTTACATAATCAGAATACGCCATCAGGGGTGCATTAGCTCAGTAGGTAGAGGTGCAGATTGCAAGCCGAGAGATCATCGGTTCGAATCCCACCTGTGGCAACAGCTTTGTGTCCTTGGGCAAGACACTTCATCCCCACTACCCATGTGGGGGCAAGGTATGCTGTGTACTAAGGCATACTGCATGTTCTTGGTGCACCTGTCTTCGAACAAGGCTAACCCTGCTTGTGTAGTATTTTGGGGAGCTCATAGTTGCTGGCCATTGCTCAGTGGTTCTCCTGGTATACTCTAGTTTCCTCCATCCATAAAACTGCCATGGTCACAATAAGCTGTTGTGCAGATAAATGTGACCTTAAACACCAATACATAAATAATAAAAAGAACACACCACCTCATACCCGTTTCTCTCCTGTTTTCATTCACCTTGGTACCCCTCGGTTTGCCTCGGTGTTTAGTATGCCCGCCAGAAAAGGAGTGATTTCTTTTTCTAAAAGAGCAAATCAAGAAACAGTAATTTTTAGCTCAACTTTGACGAAGTCAAATTTGAGCTATTGTCATGGCCCGTCGTCCGTCTGTCCGTCTGTCAACAATTGGCTATGGCTCGGGCTAGAGGTCGTATTTATGAACCGATCTTTACAAAACTTCTTGTGTACCTTTGTTATGACCCTGGGACGGGAACGAGTGTTTTTAGGTGTGGTCCGAAATTCAAGATGGCTGCCAGCGGCCATTTTGTACCGATGATGCAAAAATCAGTTTTTTGTACAGAACTTCTGTATGAAAGTTCTGTTTTGAATAAAGTTTTGTATAAATGTTTAGTACCATGGGATACATCACATATAATACGGGTTTTTTTCTCGTGCGTAAATTATGCAAATTAGACTGACTTTGATTTATTTCGTGTTACTTTCAGAGCTGTAAGTGCCAAGCTGCTACGGCTCGGGCTAGAGGCCGTATTTATGAACCGATCTTTACAAAACTTCTTGGGTACCTTTGTTATGACTGTGGGACGAGAACGAGTGTTTTTGGGTGCGGTCCGAAATTCAAGATGGCTGCCAGCTGCCATTTTGTACCGACGATGTAGAAATCTGTTTTTTGTACAGAACTTCCATATGAAAGCTCTGATTTGAATAATTTTTTGTAGGAATGTTTAGTACCATGGGATACATCACATATAATACAGGTTTTTTTCTCGTGCGTAAATTATGCAAATTAGACTAACTTTGATGTTTTTTGGTGTTACTTTCAGCACTGTAAGTGCAAATGCCAATACGGCTCGGGCTAGAGGCCGTATTTATGAACCGATCTTTACGAAACTTCTTGGGTACCTTTGTTATCACCGTGGGATGAGAACGAGTGTTTTGGGGTCCGGTCCGAAATTCAAGATGGCCGATGGCAGCCATTTTGTACGAAATTTGGTGCAATCAGATTTTTGCTCAGAACTTCCATATGAAAGCGCTGATTTGAATAATTTTTTGTGTGAATGTTTAGTACCATGGGATACATCACATATAATACAGGTTTTTTTTCTCGTGCAGAAATTATGCAAATTAGATGAACTTTGATTTTTTCAGTGCTGCTTACACACAGTAAGTACACATGTCAATACGGCTCGGGCTAGAGTCTGTATTGATGAACCGATCTTCACGAAACGTCTTGGGTACCTTTGTTATCACCTTGGGACGAGAACGAGTGTTTCTGGGTGCGGTCCAAAATTCAAGATGGCTGCCAGTGGCCATTTTGTATCGAAATTAAGTCTAATCAGTTTTTTGTCACAACTTCTACACAGCTCATATTTGTGAACTGATCTTCACGAAACTTCTTGGGTACCTTTGTTTTCACCTTGGGACAGGAATGAGTGTGTTTTGGGGTGCCTTTGTTATCACTGTGCTATGAGAACAAATATTTTGGGGTTCAGTCAGACCCACTCTGGGACTCAAAGATTTTTTTCTAGTTTAGCATCTGACTGTCACCCACCTTTACAATACTTTACCTATACATTTGTTACAGGCAACGCCCAGTATTTATGTCCAGACCGTTACAATACTTTATATCTACCTTTGTTATCAGGTCATTACCTAGGTGTTTGTCATTGCTGTGTCACATACTATACATGTACATGTCTTTGTCTTGACAAGTTGAGCTACAGTGTCATTGACACTTTCATTAACAGGTAGTAACGAAATAATTTTCATGAAGTGCACAATTTTATGTTAGTTAATAGCTGAAAAAATGCAGAGTGATATTTGCAAATCTTATTTTATTACTGGCACCAGGTACTGGTAATGAAAATTGTTGTTTGTCATCAATACTTGATAAAGTTTCTGACAAAGCACATTATACTATTCCAATATGTTAGCTACTGGACATAAGCACACAATTTGATGTTGGTTTACCATTATACTGGTGCTTAGCCAGGATATCTAAGTTACATGTAGGGGCAAGAGTAATATCTAGTGGGAGTGGGGCCAGGTCATAAAGAATATGATGCACAGAATCACCTGAGCCACATAGCAGTGAGATAGGGGTGAGGACAAGAGGGTGTGTGACCCTCTCATCAGTGGAGGGGTCAGGTGCACCTCCACCCCCCCCCCCCCCCCCCCCAAAAAAAAAAACCAAAAAAAAAACAAACAACAAAATTTGAAATTCAAGACAGTAAAACACAATTACATTGACTCTGTGTCCATTTGTGTCCATAATCAGTTGCGAACAAACATAAATATCTAGATATTAAAATGTCTTTTGGGATGTTCATTACATGGGTTAACAGGAGAGAGGGGTGGGGGCATGAATGAAATTGGGGACCGAATATTCTCAGAAAAAGTATGAGGGCTGAATCTTCCTGTGACTGAATCTCCATGAACCCCTTTTTTCAAACTAAATTGCCCATTACTTATAAAGCACCATAACCAAGGCAAAAACAATACTATGACATTTCCAAGTCTGAAATTCTATAAATTCCAAATAAATTTACACAAATTATATTAGCAAAATGAAGGTTGTGGTGTGTAGAACCCCATAAGTATGTGTGCACCTCACGCACTGACACACAGTCGCCATCAGACATCAGCGGCTCCTGAAAGTGTGCTATCGGTACCGTATTTGTACCATAACTGATAATAATAAAATATTTCATAAGAACAACAAACTCTGAAATTCAAAATGCAGCCTCAAGGCAGCATGGTGGTGAATGCCAACGCTGTCCCATTGTCCTTGAAAGGAGGAGTCCTTTACAAATAGGTTTTTGTTTTGTGATACTCTGGATACTCCCCATTTTTAGCTCAACTTTGACATAGTCATATTTAAGATTATGTCATAGCCCCTTGTCCATCTGTTTGGGAAGAACAATTCAATACGACTCTGGCTAGAGGCTGTACTTATGAACCGATCTTTACGAAACTTTTCACCGTGGGACGAGAACGAGTGTTTTGGGGTGTGGTCCAAAATTCAAGATGGCCTCCAGCAACCATGTACAGAAATTAGTGCAATCAGTGTTTTTGTACAGAACTTCTGTATGAAAGTTCTGATTTGAATAAATTTTCGTATGAATGTTTAGTAACATGGAGTACATCACATATAATGCAAGTTTTTTCTCGTCTTGAAATTATGCAAATTAGATGAACTTTGATTTATTTGGTGCTACTTACATATATACCCAGTAAGTGCACATGTCAATATGGCTTGGGCTAGGCTGTATTTATGAACTGACCTTCATGAAACTTCTTGGGGATCTTTGTTATCACCTTGGGACGAGAATGAGTGTTTTTGGGTGCGGTCCAAAATTCAAGATGGCTACCAGTGGCCATTTTGTACCGAAATTAGGTACAATCAGTTTTTTGTTCAGAACTTCTGTACAGCTTGGGCTAGGGCCCGTATTTATGAACCAATCTTTACAAAGTTTCTTGGGTACCTTTGTTATCACCATGGGGTGAGGATGAGTGTTTAAGAGGGAAGTCCAAAATTCTAGATGGCCGCCGGCAGCTATTTTGTACTGAAATTACTGCAATCAGGTTTTTGTACAGAACTTCTGTATGAAAGTTCTGATTTAAATAAATTTTTGTATGATTGTTTAGTAACATGGAATACATCACATATAATACAGGTTTTTTTCTCGTACAGAAATTATGCAAATTAGATGAATTTTGATTTATTCAGTGCTACTTATACACAGTAAGTGCACATGTCAATACGGCTCGGGCTAGGGGCTGTATTTATGAATCAATCTTCAACAAGCTTCTTGGGTACCTTTGTTATCACCTAGGGACAAGAACAAGTTTTTTGGGGCGCGATCCAAAATTCAAGATGGCTGCCAGTGGCCATTTTGTACCAAAATTGGGTCCAATCAGTTTTTTGTACACAACTTCTATACGAGTCAGGCTAGAGGCCGTATTTATGAACCGATCTTTACGAAACGTCTTGGGTACTTTTGTTATCACCGTGGGACAAGATTAAGTGTTTTGGGGTGTAGTTCGAAATTCATTATGTACAGAACTTCTGTATGAAAGTTCTGATTTGAATAAATTTTTGTATGAATGTTTAGTGACATGGAATACATCACAAAAAATACTGTATAATACGGGTTTTTTTCTCGTGCAGAAATTATGCAAATTAGATGACCTTTGATTTATTCAGTGCTACTTACACACTGTAAGTGCACATGTCAATACGGCTAGTGCCGGAGGCTGTATTTATGAACCGAGCTTCATGAAACTTCTTGGGTACCTTTGTTATCACCTTGGGATGAGAACGAGTGTTTTTGAGTGCGGCCCGATATTAAAGATGGCTGCTGGCGTTCACAGTGTTCCTTACTGAGGTGAGGTCACTTTACCTTACCAAGCTACCTACTAAATACCAAAGGGAAGATTTTTCAGCGCATTCTTATGCATTCTTATTACTTCAGCACCCTTAATTCTCAAATATGGCATTAAAACCACGCACATACTGCTTAAATCTATTTACATGATCGAAATACACCACCAGGGGTGCAGTGGCTTAGTAGGTAGAGGTGCAGGCTGCAAGCCGAGAGATCCTCGGTTCGAATTCCACCTGCGGCAACAGCTTTGTGGCCTTGGACAAGACACCTCACATCCACTACCCATGTGGGGGCAAGGTATGCTGTGTACTAAGGCATACAGCATGTTCTTGGTGCACCTGTCTTCGAACAAGGCTAAGCCTGCTTGTGTAGTATGTTTGGGAGCTCACAGTTAAATGTGACCTTAAACACCAATAAATAATAAAAAGAACACACCACCTCACACCCGTTTCTCTCCTGTTTTCATTCACCTTGGTATCCCTTGGTTTGCCTCTGTGTTTAGTATGCCCGCCAGAAAAGGAGTGATTTCTTTTTCTAATAGAGCAAAACAAGAAACAGTAATTTTTATAATAATTTTCATGAAGCGCACAATTTTTTGTTAGTTAATAGCTGAAAAAATGCAGGGTGATATTTGCAAATCTTACTTTATTACTGGCACCAGCTACTGGTAATGAAAATTGTTGTTTGTCATCAATACTTGACCAAGTTTTTGACAAAGCACATTGTACTATTCCAATATGTTAACTACTGTACATAAGCACACAATTTGATGTTAGTTTACCATTATACTGGTGCTTAGCCAGGATATCTAAGTTACCTGTAGGGGCAAGAGTAATACATGTATCTAGTGGGAGTGGGGCCAGGTCATAAAGAATAGGATGCACAGAATCACCTGAGCCACATAGCAGTGAGATGGGGTGAGGACAAGAGGGTGTGTGACCCTCTCATCATTGGAGGGGGTCGGGTTCACCCCCCCTCCCCCCCTCCCCCAAAAAAAAAAAAAATTAAAAAATTGAAATTCAAGAAAGTAAAACACAGTTTCCTTTACTCTGTGTCCATTTGTGTCCATAATAAGTTGCGAACAAGCATAAATATCTAGATATTAAAATGTCTTTTCGGATGTTCATTATATGGGTTAACAGGAGAAAGGGGTGGTGGCATGAATGAAATTGGGGAGGGCATGTGCCCCCTCCAGCCCCCAAGCCTACAGTGTGGCCACCATGACTGGTCACTTTCCATGGGTGGGCAATATTTCTGCGCCTGCAATGATATTAGTTTTCAAACATTGTTTGCAGCAATAATCATCAAAAATTTAATTAATGAACCACAGGATACAATTCGGTGCTTCATTAATTAAAATTTTATTGTTGATGATTTTCTATTACCTGGAAAAAACATGCATGGACATCATGCACTGCCCGTGCAAGGATTATGACCAGCAACTGTACTGTATGTCTGTGTCACTGCTATGAGCAGGGACTAATCTAAATGGGTGGGTATGTTTACAAATATTAATATTTTTTAACACCTGATAACAAAGTAATATAAGTTTATAAACAACCACACAATTGACTTTTAATTACAATACTCCTAATTCCTATTAAACATATATGAATGTTTATTAATTTTGTGGAATTTTTACACTGTGTATGAAGCTTATTTGGGCCTGTATGTTTGTTAAAATTGCCCTTCCACTACGGAGGACTTTTTGAAATCAGTCTACACTGGATTGTGTGGTATTCCTTTGTGTAAAACAGTGTATTCATTGTAATAATATTCGTGCATAAGTTCATGTTCGTTGTTTGTTTTAGGCCTCATAATCTACAGAATAGCATTGGTGGCGGTGTATTCCATCGCTTGAGTGCAAGAAGGCTTTGCAATGCTATAGCACAAGCCTTGTTGCACTCTAGGGACAAATTTATCAATTTTATTAACATGGGTAAAATATCGGACATGAACCATTTAATTTTTTTTTTTTTTTAGCTCACTTCGATAAAATCAAGCAGGGCTTATCTAATCACTCTCCATCCATTATCCATCCGTTTGTCATCCATCAACACCATGTTTTGGTCAATTCAAGTTAAAGTTTGTGTGAGTAATAATGGTACCAAAGGGGCATTACATTTTTGTTTAACTCAACATGCCCAGCCCCATAGGGAGGGGGTGGGGTAAAATGCTCCCAAAATATTTTTAAAATCTTATGAACCAGTGGGTACAGTGACTTGATATTCGTTATGGAACTACCTTTTGAGGTGTAGAATCACGTGTGTTCAAACATACTTTGTGAAGCAATATTTGGGTTTGTAATGGCAAGGGTTAGATTTTTGGTACCACCCAAAATTTCTATATTTTTATACTGTACCAATGACCCAGACATAGCTGGTGCTAACTCTTAAAATATAGGGCCAAACACAAATTTTGCCCCCCAATCCCCAAAATTTGCATCTAAAACTAAAGAAAACAAGGCCCTCCACACTTCGCCCCTACTGCGCATGCGCAGTGTCAAGGACGTTCCGAAATTGGCGCCATTAATCATTCTAAGTTTGGCCCTTCATCAGTTAACATCTGACTGATCTTTGTGCTTATAAATCTCAGTTTAAATGATGCCAGACACATAAATATTAGTGAAATGGTGATTCTAAGGAGGATAGAGAAGGAGGAGAGGAAAAAAATGTGTGACAGAATATTATCAGGGCTGTAACTTAAAATTTTTTAATGAAATTGTGTTAAGTTACCTATTTTCAAGGCAGCAGCCATTTTGTTGTCATTCTGATTATTTAGTTACACTGTTTTTTTAAGTGTTTTCCTCTCTCCCTGTCCTTTAAGTCCCCCTTGCTATTCTCCCATGCTTGTGGCATAGTTTTTGTAATTATTATTACTAAATTTTCTTGGGAGTTTTAGCTGAATAACAGAATGAATTCTGTTCTTTTCCCCATGTTTACGTCTTCACCTACGGGTGGTTAGGCGTTGTGTTCTGCATCTACCATCTGATGTTCTGCAGTTTCTTCCCTGGAAGTCTCTGTTTTGCATCAGATAGTGTATTTTTGGTAACTGATTTCGGGCCTGGGTGCCTGGAGTCTTATTTTAGTGTTTTTACACTCATTGTTTACATTTACAACAGCCCTCTGTGTGAGGGGGGGATTTCTAAAAAATGATATCTTGATGTTATTTTAATCATAACTAGATACATAATTATTGTTCGTAAGTGTTGAATAAATTGTTTAAAATATTTTTAAAATTTTTGTCCACACTTAGGCTTGGGATCCATTGGGGCTCAACGTTACTTTTCAGAAACTTGGGCTGTTCTGAAAAAATATTTTTTCAAAATATTTTGATTTCAATTATTTTTTCTATATTAATGGATCATATTATTATTATGTATTTTGATTGCCAGGGATTAGTGCGAGTACCAGGACTTGTTTTCTTTTCACATTGAAAGGATATTGATCAATTGTTTTAAGAGGAAGTCTTCCTCTGACTTTATTATCATTCTATATGTGGTCAGTGTACTCGCATTAACTCCTGTTCTGTATCGTATGAGTTCGATGACAATATGGGAAGCTTATGTCACGGTATGTTATTGGGGATTTGGACTTTCCGGTCCTTTCCCTGCAGGGTCACTCTACTTTATCAATTTCTATTTCAGACGATCAAGATTAGGGTGATGTATCTGTGATGTCTTCCAACAGTGTGCCTCCGTCGTCACAATTATTGAAGGGCTAGCGGAAAAGTGCTCATGTAAATACGCCAATTGCCTAAGAGGACCCTAGTAGGTTCGACGGCCTTTGACGTCCGCTAGCTCGCCCGGTGTAGCGTCCATTCACCGAATGGTTCGGCAGCCGGGTTCGTCCGTTGCGGTCTAGAAGGAATTTTGGGGTGATGCGAGCACTATAAATTAACCTAATGCACACCCAGTGACGGCGGATCGGAGGGAGAACAGAGGAAGCCTTTTAGTCCGGTTCATAGCTCGTTCCGGTCCATCCGGACGGCAAGCGAGAGAGGCCCCTCTCTCGTTCAACAACATCTGGCCCCAGATGTTGTGGTACAATGTGTCGCAAGCGGAGCATACGTCCGTCGCTCGGGACGCTCCGTTGTATAGGCAGTCCGCGGAGACTGCTAAGGCTTCCTCTTCTCGTCAGCGCACACGACCGCACCTTGGCTGCGTGACCGCCGATATATTACCAGCTTCGCCGATCAAGGATTCTTCGGCGACCAGGTCACACCATCCGGTAGCCAGGGACACGAGGCCTGCAGACTCCGGACGTTCGCACAGGAAGTGTGCGGGAGTCAACGTACACTGAGCTTCCGGCGGCAATGCATCGTAAGACCGCTACTGCACAGGCCTCGGGAACGGACGTGCTTTCCTTAATAGCACAGTTTATCGCAGCATCCCAGCATCAACTGAATCTGTCGCATATATTTTATCCGACGATGCTGGGTCGGGACGCTCCGCGGAAGCGGGTACGGACGTCCGAAAGTTTCATCCGGTCCGACGGGATACCGAAAGGGATTCGGAGGATTTCGAGCTTTCCCTTTCGGAACAACATATGCTGTTGTGTATGTCATCTGACTTGGTCTTCTACAGCTTCTTTCGTCGGACCAGAATGCTGCGATGCCGGATAAGAAACTGATAGCGTCGGTGGACTTAGTAATTTTTGGTTCGGTTCAGGGACATCGTCCCTCAGTTCCGACATAGTCCAATAATGTCACACAAACAAAAGGAGATTTGGGTGATGCGAGCACTTTAATTACTTTAGTACTCACCCAGTGACGGCAGATTGAGGACAGATCGGAGGAAGCCTGTTAGTCCGGTTCCTGGCTTGTCCAGGTCCGTCCGGGCTGTGAGCGAGAGAGGTCCCTCTCTCGTCCAACAACATAGGAGACCGCATGTTGTGGTTCAGATATTTTACATTCGGAGCATATGTCCGTCGGTCGGGACGCTCCGTTATATTGACAGTCCGAGAGACTGTCCTTAATGCTTCCTCATCCTCACAGCAGGGCACACGACCGCACATTGGCTACGTGACTTAGAGTATCCGATCAGTTTCGGCATTCAGTGATTCCACGGCGAATAGGTCGCGCCATCCGGTAGCCAAGGGACACGAGGCCTATACACTCCGTTCGCTCGCATATTGGTAGTATGCACGGGGTAATGATTATGGAGCTTCCAGCGGCAATGCGTCGTAAGACTGCTTCTCCTCAGGCCTCAGTGACGGACGTGCTATCCGAGTTAGCACAGTTGTTTCGCAGCATCCCAGCAATTGACAGTTTCTCGGTCGAATCAGGAATTATCCGACGGCGCTGGGTCGGGGCGGTCCGCGGTTGCATCAGCTACGGACGACCGAACGCTTTATAGGGTCCGACAGGATGGCGAAAGGGATTCGAAAGATTTCGAGTTTTCCCTTTAGTAGTATCGGAAGATGCCTTTCATATCGTCTGGCATTATCTTCCAGTGATTGTTATTTCGGACTTCATTGCTGCGATCTTGGATAAGAGACTTATAGCGTCATTGGACTCGGATTTTTCGATCGGTTCAGGGACATTGTCCCTGACTTACCGACGCAGTCCAATATTGTCATTACAACATGTGTTTTATTTTTCGACGCTATATATATATATACAAGCCTGCTACTAAGCATGATAGTTTAGTTTCTTGTCCGCGTTGCTCATTTCTGCCATTTTATCATTTATACGAATAGTTTATTTTGGCAGAGCAGGGCATACCGAGAGTTCATATGCGTCTAGACGGTGTGATTAAAGACTGCATATATTCTTTTTCGCCGTTTATGTCTTTTCCAATTTCAATGTTGGGAACGACATTATGTATAGTAGACTTAACTTAGACGCTTTATCATACGTAATCCGCCTTACTGAGGCGTTATCATTACGTCTTCAAGAAAAGATTTACGGGATATTATTCTCAATGTAATTTCTTTTGAGGGCAGTAGTTTGTTCACGTATAACTCCGCCCTTCAGTGGCTGATTGGAGTTAGTTAGACGTGACGCAGCCCTAGCTACATCCACACGTGTGGATAGTAAGGTTAAGAACTCTCTCAGAGTCGCTTCGCTCTCGGAGGAGCTTCTCTTCGACGGCAACTTTTCGGCAATCCATGAATTGCTCAATTTACACGTTCTCTTGTCTATCTAGTGTTACAAGAGATTCAGACTGGGGCAAACATTCGGTGGTTGACTCAGAGAGTGCCACCGCAGTTGCCGGACCCGAGTGTAGCTGTTATGACGGTTGCCAGTCAAACAGATTGGGATATAATACTGATCCCTACGGATTCGAAGTGCCAGGGTCTTTGGGTTCCGCAGTCTCTTAGCAATCAGTTTTCTTCCGCGGAATAATGTTTTTTAGGCTTGCTTTATGTCATTGCATGAACATTATTCAGAAACGCATGCCCAAATTCCTGTCCTTTAATTCGACAGTAGTGGCGTATCTCCGGAACCAGGGAGGCACTCTTTCGTTTCCGTTATTCAATTTAATGGAAAGAATCCGTCTGTTGGTTATAGTACACCAAGTTCAGTTTTGGTCCGTCATATTCCGGGTCGTCTGATTGTTTTATTGGACTTCCGTTCTCTTACGGGTCACTTGTTGCTGTCGGAATGGACTCTCAACAAACAAGTATTCAATCAGATTTGCTATCTATGGGAGCGCCCAATGATGATTTATTTATGACACAGCTTGCTAATCAATTGCAGACGTATGTGTTGGCTTGTCCAGATCTCTGAGCTAATGTTGTTAACGCTCTATTGATCTATAGGACGAAATGATAGGATACGCGTATCCTCCGGCGCTGTTGTTTCAGCAGGTATTGCTAAGATAAACAACCACAATACTTTTCTGTTGATAGCATCTCTATCTTCACAGAGATCATGAGTAATTTACTCTCTTGTCTACTGTGGGTCTTAACGTGAAATCTTCCTCTATGTGAGGATCTTTTTTCACTGGGTAATCGTGTCATCTTTATCACAACCAGCAAGGTCGCAACCTTCATGTATTCCGTTGTGTGGTTCGTATTGCATTGTAAGCACTGTACTGGACGAGCTTTGGACGCGATTTCTTACTATAGGAGATCCTCTTCTTCGCTATTTTATGCGGCTAAAGTGGAGGCTCTTCCGTCGTAGTGTAGGGATCCTTATGTTCATATTGTTGATCCCTCCATACTACTCATTGCTATTTTTTAGTATACTTGTTTCACAAGATCTACTGCAGCCTGTTATTATTTAGGTTATAGGTTTATGTTACCTCATACCTATGCACTCTACGATAGTTTACAATTGAGTCTTTTGTCTCTTTATCTAAGTCAGTTAGTAACTTTTTGATAAATAGACTTAGAATCTTTAGATTAAATTCCTATACGGATTTTAACTTCGGTTCTTATTTAGCTAAGTAATCATTTGAGCCTCTGGAAACAGTAGTTTTCAAATTCTGACCTTTTAGACAGTAATTCTGTTGGTTTCTCTTTTACTGTACAGTCAGTGAGTTTCATGCACTATCGATGGATGATTTTCACTTTCGTAGTTTCGGAATCACTATTTCCGTTACTATTTAGGTTGGATTGTTGCATAAGAGTTAGGCTCCTATTATCCGGAACCTATTATTTTAAGGTCCTTCCGTCTTCGTATGGGCATAGGCCTTTACTCTTTCCGGGTACAGTTTATGTATTTATAAACAGATATCTGTTTATTACTATGGGCGTAAGCTTCTTCTGTCTTTGATGTCTAGTAGAAGGATGTTACGCTCCATTTTATTGTTAATGGATTCTATTAACTATCGGTACTGCTTATGGTATATCATTGACTTAGCAGTTGTGCTTAAGATTTCGGCTCATGAAGTAAGAGTTCTTCTACTTCTTGGGCTTACATTAATAGTGTCGCTATTATAGATTTTTGAAGGCCGCTCATTGCGCTCAGCCATCCACATTCATGAATTTTATCTCAGAAATATCGAGTCCATTTCTGGAGGCCTCTATTGTTAGGTCTATTATCTACTGCTCAGAATGTCATTCACTTAACAGTTGCTTCTATAGCTAGGTAGGCTGTCTGTTTCGGCAGTGTCTCCGTTCGGCTGCCCTCTTTGCTCTGGGCTATTTGACCCAGGGCAAGAAAAAGGGGGGGGGGGAGGGTGTTCCCTTGGGTCACCTGTTTTACTATGAAAACAAGGGGATACCTCCTCCGGAGTTAGTAATTCTGAGCTGTTATTGGGATGGTTGTTTAGTGAGAAGTTTAGGTTTTTAAAATTCATTCAAGTCTTAGTTTTTAAAGTATAGCTTTTGAATATTGCATATGTCAACGGACATGATTATGCAATCCTCAGACACTTTTAGGAGTATAAGAGTCTCTATTCTCTAGACTTACTTTATTTATTGGCTTACTTTAAAAATTATTAGTATAAGGATTATATTGGATATTAATAGAGTACATGGATGTATGAAGCTCAATTTTGGAAGGTGTTGTATCTTTCTAATTTATCATAAATAAGAAAGATACATGTAAGGCCTATTACTTCTTTTTCCCTACAGGGGATGACTCTATTTTATTTTATTGAGCGTATTCCATTTTGCTCTATGTCCTTGGCCCTCCAGCCTTTTTACTATTCAGCTATGTCTGGGTCATTGGTATAGTATAAAAATGTTAAAAAATTTATAGTAATTTATATATTTTTTATACTTACCAATGACCCAGACGGGGATGGCCCTCCCAGGAGTTGGGAACTCTTGCCTCCCCGCTGAGTACATAGCGCTTACCAGGCACTGGTTATTAGAATGATTAATGGCGCCAATTTCGGAACGTCCTTGACACTGCGCATGTGCAGTAGGGGCGAAGTGTGGAGGGCCTTTCAGGACATGTTTTCTTTAGTTTTAGATGCAAATTTTGGGGATTGGGGGGCAAAATTTGTGTTTGGCCCTATATTTTAAGAGTTAGCACCAGCTATGTCTGGGTCATTGGTAAGTATAAAAAATATATAAATTACTATAAATTTTTTAACTTTCTGAACCGATGGTCTGATTTGAATGAAATTCAGTATGTGGTAATATTGGGTCATAAGTACTTGCCTCATACAAAAAAAACCTGCATCTCCGTGGGAACCCCAGGAGCAAAAAATAGAAATATTTTCAAACTCCCATGTTTCCCAAACCACTTGAAACAGAGAACTGTTATGTGGTATGAAGCATCCTTAGGGCCAGTAGAATTGAATGGTAAAAAAATGCCCTCTGTTGTTGTTAGGGAGTTCTGCAGAGGGCATCAGAATAATGTTGGCGCAGCATTTTTGCAAACATTTTAGAAAATCTTTTCTCCAGAACCAATGTTCAGAATCTTTTGATATTTGGTATACAGCATCCATAGAGGGTGTCAGATGCAAGTTTGTTAAAATGAAGCCCATTGGTTCATATCTGGACTCAATGCAGGAGCCCAAATTTTATGGGGAATTTTCTTTAAAAATCTTCTTGAGAACTACGAGTCAGAATTTTTTAATGTTTGGTACCCTCATTGTTACGATGGTCAGATTCAAGATTGTTCAAACCAAGTCCCTATGTTGATATTTGGGCTTCCTTTGGTAGCCCCAATTTTAACTTAGGGCTCTATGGGGAAGTTTTTTTTAAAAAAATCTTCTTCTTCAGATCCACCAGTCAGAATGCTTTCGTATTTGGTATACAACATCTCTAAGGGGGGAGGGGTGAGGGTGGGGGTGAGATTCAAGTTTGTTCAAGTCGGGTCTGTATGCTCGCTATGGTAGCCCAAATTTTAACTTAGTGCAATATGAGGAAATTTCTTTAAAATTTTGTTCTTCAGATCCACCAGTCAGAATGCTTTCATATTTGGTATAAGCATCTCAAAGGAGATCAGATTCAACATTTTTCAAATCGAGTGCCTGGGTTGATATTTGGGCTCCCTATGGGAGCCAGAAGTGGCCAAGTAGCTGAAGAATTAGACATTTTTTATTCAGTACCCTCTAGAGGTGAAGAGTAATCTACATAGGTTGTATCAAGGGGCTTGAAAGGGGAGCTCCACATTTTACATCATGATCAACTAAAGAAAAGGCATGATGCTTGGACTGTTTTTGTCACTGCTGAGGGGCTCAAAGATTTGAAGTGTATCCTATGGAGATGGATTGCTTAATGTAGATTCATTCTTGGACTCTTATATCGTGTTCTGTTCTCTGTTTATATCGTGTTCTGTTCAAGGTGAGCACTTCAGGCCCTGTGGGGCCTCTTGTTCATTTATTTATTGGGTTTTAACAACACTTTCGAAAACCAGCAGCTACAAGTTTCTTCTCTCCTTGAACCAAGCTTCTCACCCAACTGCAGCACTCATGGTCACTGAGTTTTTAGCTCACCTGACTTTCAGTCAGGGTGAGGTGTACATGTAGTGATCACTCGCCGTCCGTCGTCCGTGAACATGGTGTTTGCGTCTTCTCCTCCAAAACTGCTGAACTGGTTTAAGTGAAATTTGAGATGCTTGTTTGTTATGACATTGCATTTTTGATTTTGTTTATATCAAGTTGCCCTGCCTCTCAGTAGGGCCATGCCCAAAAATTTTGCCTAAATCTTAAAAAATCGTCTTGTGAACCAGGAGTAGCAGAGATTTGATATGTGGTGTGCTGCTTCCTTTTGAGGTGTAGACTCAGTTTTGTTCAAGAAAAGTTTGTGGGTCTTTATTTGCCTTCATTGTTGGAGGGCAAGTATTTTCGCCCCGCCCAAAATTTCTGTTTTTCGAACCAAGAGGCTGATTTGAATCAAATTTAATTTGTGGGCTTATTTGGTCATAAGTAATTAATTTAAGCCCCAAAATATTTTCCCGTTCCCCCATGGGAACCGCAGGAGCTAAAAATAGAACAAAATTCAAAACACACATATCTCCAAAACTACATGGCCCTGAGAATTCTTATATGGTGTGAAGCTTCCTTGGGACCAACAGAATGGAATGGTCTAAACAAATTTCTGTCAGGTCTATCATCGGGTACTTTTTCGGGGCTTTGAAAAAATGCTTAGTTAGCGTTCTGTAACTCTGTGGGTAATGGAGAAAGCATTTAAGACTTTTCTTCACTCAGTTCACTCCTCAAAAACCTTTCAAATTTCACATATACCATCTTTGGAAGATTTTTTTTACATGTTTATTGAAATCAAATCCTTGGGTCCATATTTGGGCTCTCTATGGGAGTCCAAATGTTGAAATTAGTGCAGTATGAGGAATATTCTTTAAAAATCTTTTTCTTCAGACCCACCAATCAGAATATTTTGATATTTGCTATGCACCATCATTAGGCGGGTGAGACTTAAGTTTGTTCAAGCCATGCCTATATTTTGGCTCACCAGGGTTTCGCAAATTGCGAGAACGGTGATTTCATTCCTGTGATGTTCTTGCAAATGCTTGTTAAGAAGATCCACATTTACCATTCCCGCAAAAATATAAGCATTTTTTCATCAGATAAAATTTAATAAAATTAAATTAATTTTAGAGCTGAAACGATTAAAGGGTTTTCGTGATTGATTAATCACATGGGTTAACCTTGGTTAACCGATTAATCACTTGCCACAATAGGTAGCTGAATAATTGCTGTACCGTTGACCATTTATATAATTAAAACTTTACTCCAATGGGGGTGTGGGGGGGGGGGGGGGGTCATAAACTATGTTTTTGAGACAAACATTGAAAATTTTTTAGTAATTTAAGAATTTCTTGTGCAAGTATCGTCTGCTACCTGCATTTGGTGAAGGGTTGAGAATGACCGTTTTTAGCAACTGATACAGTATAATGATCATGCAAGTGAACAAGTATTTTGGCATGTAACTGGCATGCATTTCTCTGTCTCATGCAATTGATGTGAGGCAGTGTGACAATGTTTGCCTATTTTGGAGCAAGTTTGTTCCATAGTTAACCCATACAGGGTATTTTTTGTTTTTAAAAATTTGATTAGCAGTTTCCATCTTGGTTTCAAAAAGTGATGATAAATATTGAATATAAGCTCTCCCAATATGAAAGAAAAATGGTTGGCAATTGGACATTTTTGTATAGCATTTTGCGATGTGAATCCAGCCATCAAATACCCTGCCATATAGTTCCGTACTTCAAAAGTAATGGTTAACCGATCAATTACTTTTTTTTATCAATCAAGATATTGATCATTGGTTAGTCGATTAATCAGTTAACCGTATCAGATCTAATTAATTTCTATAAACATGATTACTGCAATAGCCTTTGATGTGGTGGTTCAACAATCTAACAATCTATGTATTTGAAGATAAATAAGCATAATTGATGTGATTAAGACACATGTTGGAAATGGATCCCACAAAAAATATATTTGTGAAACCCTGGCTCACTGTGGCAGCCTGAATTATAACTTTTTTCTTTAAAAGACTTTTTCAGATCCAGCAGTCGGAATGTTTTGATGTTTGGTGTGCAGCATCCTTACAGGTGGAGGGGGGGTGGGGGGGGGGTGGTGAGATTCAAGTTTGTTTACGTCAAGTCCCTGGGTTCATATTTGGGCTCACTGTGGGAGCCTTAATTATAACTTAGTTCAAAATGAGGAATATTCTTCAAAACTATTCTTCACATTCAGCAGTCAGAATGTTTTGATATATACAGTATCCTTAGGGAGGTGAGATATAAATTTGTTAAAGCCAAGTCCCTGGGTTCATATTTGGGCTTCCTGTAGGAGCCCGAATTGTACCAAAATTTCTATTTTCCAAATTGAGAGGTTGATTTGAAGCAAATTTGATATGATGTGCTTATTGGGTCGTAAGTACCTAATTTATGCCAAAACATTTTCCTGTTGCCCTGTGGGAACTGCAGGATCTAAATATAGAAAAAATTTAAAACGCCCCATATCTTCAAAACTACATGGCACTGAGAATTTTTATTTTGTGTGACGCTTCCTTTCGAACAGCCGAAAAGAATGATCCAAAAAAAATTGCCATCAGTTTTATCATAGGGAAGTTTTCCAAGACTTATGCGGAGTCATCATTTTAGTAATGGGAAAAACGTTAATGAACTTTCTTCTCCCATTCCACTGCTCCAAAGGCTTTCATATTTCGCATATAACATCTTTGGAAGATTTATTCACATGTTTGTTGAAATCAAATCCCTGGGTCCACATTTGGGCTCTCTCTGATCAGATTAGTGCAATATGAGGAATATTTTTTTAAAATCTTCTTCTGATCCACTCTTCAGAATATTTTGATATTTGGGATGCTGTATCCTTTGAAGGGTGAGATTCAAGTTTGTTCAAGCCAAGTCCCCGGGTTCATATTTGGGCTCCCTGTGGGAGCCCAAATTACAACTTAGTTCAATAAGAGGAATATTCTTTAAAATCCAGTAGTCAGAATCTTTTGATATTGGTATACAGCATCCTTAGGGATGTGAGATTCAAATTTGTTCAAGCCAAGTCCCTGGGTTCATATTTGGGCTCTCTGTGGGAGCCTGAATTATAACTTAGTTCAATATGAGGAATATTCTTTAAAAATCCTTTTTTTTTGAGATCCACTGGTCAGAATCTTTGGATATTTTGTATAAGCTTTTCTTATGAGGGGCAGATGCAACTAAATGTTCAAATAAATTCTCTGGGTTAATATTTAGGCTACCATGTCAGGTGAATGCCATCAGGCCCTCTGGGGGCTCTTGTTTTCTGTTTGACAACATTGCCCTGGCTCTTCTATCTATATTTTTCATTTTAAGTTAGTCACTACTTTTATGTAGGCTTCCAAAATTTGTTACTGCATGTCTGTCTATCTGTTCTTCAGATGAAATGTTTCTTTGCTTTTCATTTGCCTGGCTCAACATTTTAAATAATTTGCGGCTATCTTTCACCCTCCAACCTCCCTCCCTCCCCCCCCCCCCCCCCCCCCCACACACACACACACACAAATTTGGGCTGGCAAGTATGGAGTAGTTTATCAAAAAAGTGGTACTCGAGTACTACGAGTACTGAGTACTTTGGACCCAGCCTATCACAAATATATTAAACATCAAAGAGTATATTATATACTTGAAACAAATACAGTACAGTGGCTGTGTACTGCTCACTTTCCATGGATGGGCAATATTTCCACGGATACAATAATATTTGATGCCAAACACTAACTACAGGTATAATCATCAAAAATTTAAGTAATGAAGCACCAGGTACAACCCGGTGCTTCATCAATTAAAATTTTGTAGATGATGATTTTTATTGACTGGTAAATGCATGAGTGGACATCACTGCCCACGCGTGTATTTACACCCCATCCACAGCGACTGTACTGTAACTGATTTGTCCTCTTTGTGAACATATTTTCTACAATTTCACTCCTTTTGACAGAATGTGTGCCTGTGTGTGGGGATTAAAACCAAAATAGTGAAAGTGCACTTGTGGATATTTGCAGCACAAGCACAGCACTAATGAATCAATATTTGATGATTTTAGGAATTTTAACAGGGTCATGAGACACCACAGTAGCAGGTACTGGTCATTCTGTTGGAAAAAGCACTGTTTTATGACTCTAGGTGCCTTAACTGAGAAAACTTAGGCTTTTTCTTACAAAGATTGCAAAATATCAAACACAATGTGAAATGTGTTCAGAAGCAAGAATGTGATTAAAAAACAATGGGAAATTCATGTCACCATCAATTTATTTATAAATTAATATAGTTTTTTAGCTCACCTGAGCAAAGTTCAGTGGGAGCTTTAATGATCACATTCTGTCCGCCGTCCGTCCGGCGTTAACTTTACATTACTCAAATGTTGGGTAAATGTTTATTACCTAATGCCAATTCAGATTTGTTAAATGAAGTTGCCCCCTTCTCCTGGGTGGTGCCATGCCCCCAATGGGCACAAAAAATTTTCTTCTCATGAACCAGCAGTAGCAGAGACTTGATATATGGTATGCAGCTTCCTTTTATGGCGTAGACTTGGATTTCTTTAAGAGAAGTTTGATGGGCTATATTTGGCGTCGTTATGGGAGGGGCAAAATTTTTGGCCCTGCCCAAAATTTCTATTTTCCGAACCGAGAGGCTGATTTGAACTAAATTTTATGTGAGGGCTTATTGGGTCATAAGTACCTAATTTATGACAAATTTTCTTTTTCTGTAGCCCCGTGGGAACTGCAGGAGCTAAAAATAGAAAAAAGTAAAATACCATATCTCCAAAACTGCACGGCACTGAGAATTTTTATTTGATGTGAAGCTTCCTAAGGACCAACAGAAAGGATTGGTACAAAAAAATTGCCATCGGTTTTATCATAGGGTACAGTTACGGGACTTTGAAAACACTTTTTGACACTGCAGGCAATGGGAAAAAACATTAAAAAATCTTCTTTAGATCCAGCAGACAGAATCTTCTGATATTTGGTATGCAACATTGTTGGGTGGATCTGATTTGAGTTTGTTCAAATCGGCCCTCTGGGTTTATATTTGGGCTCAGTATAGGAGCCCGAATTCAAACTAAGTGCATTTCAGGCAAATTTCTTAAAAAAAACTTCTTCACCAGATTCAGCTGGCAGAATCTTTCGATATTTGGTATGCAACATTGTGGGGTGGATCTGATTCAAGTTTTGTTCAAAACGGCCCCCTGGTTTCATATTTGGGGCTCACTATAGAAGCCCGAATTCGAACTTAGTGCATTTCAGGCAAATTTCTTAAAAAATCCTCTTCTCCAGATCCAGCAGGTAGAATCTTTTGATATTTGATATGCAACATTGTGGGGTGGATCTGATTCAAGTTTGTTCAAATTGGCCCCCTGGGTTCATATTTGGGCTCAGTATAGGAGCCCAAATTTGAACTTAGTGCATTACAGGCAAATTTCTTTGAAAATCTTCTTCTCAGGATCCAGCAGTAGAATCTTTTGATATTGGGTATGCAGCATGCTTAGGGGGGTGAGATTCAAGTTTATTCAAGCCAAGTCCCCGGATTCATATTTGGGCTCACTGTGGAAACCCGAATTATAACTTGGTTCAAAATGAGGAATTTTCTTTAAAAATCTTCTTCAGATCCAGCAGTCGGAATGTTTTGATATTTGGTATGTGGCATCCTTAGGGGGTGAGATTCAAGGTTGTTCAAGCCATGTCCCTAGGTCCATATTTGGGCCCACTGTGGGAGCTTGAATTGTAACTTAGTTCGAAATGAGGAATTTTCTAAAAAAATCTTCTTCAGATCCAGCAGATGAATTCTTTTGATATATTTTATGCAGCATCCTTAGGAGGCAAGATTCAAGTTTTTTCAAGCCATGTCCCTAGGTCCATGTTTGGGCTCACTGTGGGAGCTCGAACTGTAACTTAGTTCAAAATGAGGAATTTTCTTTAAAAAAAATCTTCTTCTGATCCAGCAGTCGGAATGTTTTGATATTTGGTGTGCGGCATCCTTGGGGGGGGGGGGGGGGGGGGGGGGGAGGGGGGGGATTCAAGTTTGTTAAAGCCAAGTCCCTTATAACTTAGTTCAATATGAGGAATATTCTTTAAAAATCATTTTTTTTAGATCCACTTGTCAGAATCTTTGGATATTTGGTATAAGCTTTTCTTAGGAGGAGTAGATGCAACTTGTTGAAATCAATTTTCTGGGTTGATATTTAGACTACCATGTCAGGTGGGCGTTCTCAGGCCCCGTGGGGCCTCTTGTTTGCATACTGGGATGTCAGGGGGGGGGGCACATCCAGGGCTATAATTTACCCCATCACTTGGTAAAAGAATATTTGACGTCATTTGTTTAGATAAAATGGCACTTTCTATT